>CM061533.1:216155910-216468029 GCA_030545055.2 Neoaliturus tenellus
CGTTCATTTTTTCGATGGATCTAGCTAGCAATCATGTCAAAATCAAATGTCTTTTTCGTCCAAGTATACTCAAATCTTGGATTTGAATACAGGACTTTGGACGAAATGGAATGAGATAAGCAGCTTCAGTTTTGCTCACCCCTCCAGCATATTTCATATCTACACGTTAAAACTACCACTAGTTTACAATAAAAATAATGGCGAGCCTGGACTGATCACCAGGTTGTAAATAATTTCCGGTTTTATTCAATAGTCTACATTTAATCAGCTTAAGTTGACTAATGTACCTCTTTACTGTATTTAGGTATAGTATAATTCACAAAAATATTCCATCCGGACATACTTTATTTATTCTGCAATTTAAAAATAATAAAAACCACACAGTAACAGTACAGGAAATGCATTTTTTTAGTTATATGCCCAAGAAACTATGTCATGTCCTTTCAATGTTAGGTTGTGGATAGTGCGGGGGATGGGTTTCGCCATATATCATAGGCCTACTACCGTGTTTCACAGCTTAGAACAGTTTTGAGGTAAATAAATTTGGTAGTTTAAAGACATTAAAATTTAATTTAGTAAACTAAATTGTCGTGATTAGGTTGTAACAATATCAATAATTATTTGCTCTTTCTCTACAAATAACGGCATTGGAGGTATTGTATTTGAGCTCGCATCTCACCAAGGTTTTGTTTTACAATGAAAGCGGTCGACGTTAGGCCTAACTTTCCTTTGGATCGAGTCTCGCATTCGGTAACAGTTTAGTTGTTGGCAAGTCGTTATATCGGGATCAGCTCTGTCCAGGTAAAACATTCCTTCAACTACTTACATTAATTTTATAGATTCAAAAGTGTTATAATGCCCAAACTAGTTTTAAACTAATAAAATAAACTAATCATTGTCTTAAGTCCTCAGTTGGTCGCACAGTCACAAAGCTACACAAGGCACCGCACACATTCTACTAATCTCACCCTTCATTCATATTCGCCTATTATTTCTTGGTTGCTTACAAAAGTGTTTAATTGATTAAGTGTTTCCTGGACTAGTTCGTGGTAGAACTCTCCGGCATGGCACCTCTAAAACTATCTATGCTTTTCATAAAATAAACTAGAATGTACAGTATCAATATTTCGCGAGAAATTTGAAAAAAAGCATTTAAATATTACTATTTGCAAGTAGTGGATAAAATTGCTTTCACCACTTATGATTTTTTTATGTTACGACAGAAAGCCAGTTTACACAATAATCTACAGATCAATTTTTTGCTAAATATGTGAATAACCCAACGACCAAGGAAATAAACATTAATCTAGAACGGATTAAAACACTTAAATAGAAACTTCAAGTTAGTCAGCTTATTAAATACCGAATTACTTGTTCCGTTTGAATAAATTTGTTAGATAAAAACGTGTTGTGAGGAATTGAAAATAACGGCCTACATTAATTGAGACATATGTGTGAATTCTGAAGCAGCGGGCTCCTCTCTGGCAGTACGGTACCTTGTCTGCGAGCTAACCACGCACTGCTTGAATGCTTTTGGTGGATTGTTATGGTGAATTACTGATAATTATGAAATATTTGTTAAAACCGACGCAAATACAGATGACAAATTACAGCTGTGCAAAGCGGATTATCTCCAGGAAAGTGAAGGCGTTGGTGGTTGATGCTAACAAGATGGAACCGCAAAAGGGAAGCAAGGATAGAAACCGCTCCTCCGGGTCTGGAGGATTGTCCTTCCGGTGTTTGTATTCCCCGGGACACCTCTCCCTAGGCAGTCGTAACTGGCGGATGAGCACATGCTGGACCGCGGAGAGAAGTTTTCCGTACACCAGTCACTCCACCATCTGCATTACACTAAAGTAAAGCAGATTGCCATCAATTTATTGCAGGCAATCTTTACTGCAACGTACAGTATCTCCAAAAAGATGAACAAATAATTTCGTGTGTGCATTAGCAAAACTTTCGAGGAGGAAAGAATAACTAAGCAAACAATTATCTACCTTATGATTTATATTTATAGAAATACCGGCTGACAAAACAAAAGTCAGAATATTGTTTAAGCAAACATGTTCGGCAGACACGGATTGATAGGTTTGACATGACTCTACCGTTGAAATTGTGAGCAAACATAATAAACTTAAACATTAGTGATAAAATTAAATTTGAGTAACCAATCTATTGATTACTAAGTAGGCTTGCAAAACTGTACTTCGATACAAACTTAGGCTACTTACAGATGGCTCGGTGTATGTAAATGGGGACCGGATGTGTTCATGGCTTTTGAGAAAAAAGAGGATCGACACGGGGACGGGCGGGTTTTTTTTTAAAACATCGGTCTGTTGTATCTAGGTCGTCATCAAGATCAAAAAATGTTTCATTTGATCTGAGACAAAACGCGAATAAAGTCAATTTTAGAGTAGTCTATATTTATCGAAAGCCATGAGCACAGATACGCCGAGTCATCTGTATTCTGTGAACAACTTAAATTTGCTATCCCTTCCTATCTGCAACCAGTGCAGCCAGTCAAATTGGCAATAAATATACGCCTACTGTGTCCGTTAAAGGTTTTTTATAGACATTCAAATGTATTCTTTTATTATCTACGGTATATTAGTATTAGTTCAAAGTTATAGCCTGAGTCTATATATTAATAGGCAAGCATGATTCATTTCCTACTTTTTTCTCAGCTCGTGTGCATCGTAGGAGAAATCAGTGCGTACCGTAAGAAAGGTATCGTACTGTAGGTGAGCAGAATCACCAATCACATTATTATTCACATCAGTGCCCAGGCTGTGAATACGCTACGCTCTACAGGCTGTCAAAGTTTAAATGTTAATCTTGTGGAAGAAGTGTAATTAATTGAATAACTTGATAGGTGTAATAACAAATCAACCAGGAAGAACAGATGTTTTAGTTATTAAATGTTTTTAAACTACAGTAATTAGATCCAGATCAACTGAAATTTAGGTTGAATTTCGGCCAAGAGGCGATTCCTAGTAGACATAAATATGGCTATATTTGAGACTTTAAGTCTCTTGTGGTTTGTTGGCAATTTTTAAAGTTTAGAGTTCCTGCGGCAAAGTGTTTAAATGAAGTGGTCCCTGCAAAAAAAAACCAAAGAGGATTGGTGTAGATCCATTGGCCAATAAATTTATTGACTTTTGTAAAGTCAATTGAGACATATTAGAATAGTTTTTTTTACAATCATTATTTCTTAATACGACATTGTCAAGGGATTTATGAAGATTTTCATCCGAAAGCAGATTTGGTGAGTGAATACCTAATTTGAAATAAATTCATGTCAAGTAGAGTACTGTAGTTCCTTTGAGCTAAATGTTAGCCCTCTCCACTTCTACCGCAGTCAGCGCCTTGTTATGTTGCAGCCCTGACCGGCAGGCACCATGGCGGACGCGAGCCTGCCCCTCCCCAGCGCCCATGAGCAGCACCACTTCCTGTGGCTGGACTACGGCGTGTTCGGCGGCATGCTGCTCGTCTCCACCGGTATCGGACTGTACCACGGGTGTCGTCTGCTCAGGCCAGGAGACCAGGAGGACCGCGACACCCCGGGAGAGTTCCTCATCGCCAACGGCAAGCTGGGCACGCTACCTGTGGCGCTCTCTATGCTGGCCAGGCGAGTGGTGTGCGAGGTGTAAAATAACATATTAAATCTATAGGAATCATCCCTGTCACTTAATTTAAACTACAATGGTGACTAGTTAGTAAAGGTTTGGAATAGGAATATAATTAATTGATTACAGAATAACCAATTAACTCTGACAGCTAAAATTTCCAGCATCTAATATGACTGTAGGGCCTACACACATTATGAAATTTTCACAGTCTTACAAAATCATTAAAATGTGGAAATATGCCCACTAATTATTTATGTCTATTTAAATATTTAAGTATAGCCAACAGTCTAAAACCTAAAATATTGAAATTACCAGTGTTGGGGAGTAGCGCGCTACTTGTAGCGCGCTACTGTAGCGACGCTACTTTTTTAGTAGCGTTAGTGTAGCTCCGCTACTTTTGAAAATAAGTAGCTTGTAGCTGTAGCGAGCTACATTTTTAGAGTAGTTGTAGCGGATTATTTAGCTACTTTTCTCGCTACTTTGGTTTCAATAAAACATAATAATTGTGTTTACATTACATCATTCATGGCTTCCAAATGAACACGAGAGAAACCTTTGTATTGTTAGTCAGCTGTTAAGTTTTTTGCTCGTTGGAATTGAAGATTATTTTCAACGAGATTAAATAGATATAGAGTGCTCACCAGATACGGAAAAGTGTCCCTTTTTGACTGGCGCCACTTTACCCACGATTCCCGCCGTTTCCTTGGTAACCAGTCCTTTGTTTACACTTTCCCCACGTGTTTTTTGCCATATTACCCACAGCTATCCGACGTTTCTATGGTAACCAATCTCAATAGCCTGTTCACAGACCATTAAATCAAATTGGTTTTAAAAACAAACAACAAAGCAACAAATAATCAGATGTTTTAAAGAGCATAAGCTGTGAATTTTGAAGCTTGTAGCGATCAATTAGAATAGCTAAAACTAGTAACCAAGGAAACGAGAGTAAAATGTGGGATGGTTGCCAAGGAAACGGCGGGAATAATGGGTAAAATGGCGCAAATCAAAAAGGGACACAAAATTAACATGTGATGAGCACTCTATATCTATTTTACCTCGTTGACTATTTTCAATCCATTGCCACCAGTCTTGTTCTCTTGTTTTGTTTGCTGACCACTAGATGCGCTAGTAGCATTCCTACTACGTATACGACGCTGTATTATAGAATTGAAACTAGACTGCTGCATTATGCTTTCGCACCGCCAGGATCGCACAGGTCAGGAATCCTCAAGACAAGAAAGGAATGCTTACAATAATGAGAAACGACCCGACTAGTCTACGAGTTTTAAGAAATAGCCAATTTTTACTACAAGACTACTTGACTTGGCATAACCACTCACAACCCAGATAGCACAAAAACGTTATTTTCACGTGAAAATACACGTTTCTTTTTTTACATTTTCACGTAAATTTCACATGAAAAAACGGAGAAAATCCCGTTATTTTCACGTAAAAATAACGTAAAAATTGCACTGAATTTCACGTGAAAAAAAAAACGTGAAAAAAAGACGTGAAAATGACGTTTTTGTTTCACTTAATTTTTACCTTTTTAACTTATGTTTTACTGAACATTTAACAATTTTTTTCAACAAAATTTGTAAATGAATGCTTTTTTTTAACCAGTACATTTAAAAAATGTAAATAAAGTCGATCAAAAATTTCTCACCCTCATCTGGATTTGAACCCACAACCTTTCTGTCAATGTCCTAGCGCTTAAGTCCTCTCAGCCACTTTTGCTGTACCATATGAGGATTTAAATTACTATTTATACATTTAATACTCAACCTTCCTTGTACTTGAGCAAGTCAAAATTAAAACTGGCCCTATTTGAAATAACTCTGTGTTTGTTAATAATAATAATTTTTTTAATCTTTTATAACTATATTTACTATTGCGTATTAAATATTTAAAGTGTTATTAAAAGTAGTATAACCAACGCATGAAATTACATCCTGTTGGAATAATGTAAAAGGCTAAAAAATATAATTATAAATTGTTGATACCACTTAACTTGAAATCTAAATTGTTATTTCGAAAGCTATAATTAGACAATATCTCTACATAAGTAAATCTGATACTTTGACGGTCAAATAAAATTATCAATAACTAAAAAGTAAAATAAAATTTTTAATTTAATTTTTTTAAATATACATTTTTTACATAGATTTTAAATGCAAAAATACTTACTCTCTCGTTTACCCGTTTTTTAGATTTAAATTTTGCCACATAATTTGTACATGAGAAATATTCTATTATTCGCCTTTTTCTCATTTGACATTTTTCACATAATTTTCACGTTAAAATGATATTATGTTTTCATCAGATTTTGACATTTTAAATTTTTAACGTAATTTTGACGTGAAAAATTATTCTTCTTTTCACCTTTTTTCACGTTCACATTTTTCACGTAATTTTGACGTGAAAAAAATATTCTTTGTTTCGCCTTTTTTTCACATTCACATTTTTCACGTAATTTTGACGTGAAAAAAATATTCTTCTTTTCACCTTTTTTTCACGTTCACATTTTTCACGTAATTTTCACGTGAAAAAAAATATTCTTCTATTCACTTTTATATAATTTTTACATTTTACACATGAAAAAAACGTGATTTTCACATTTTGTGCTGACTAGGCAAGATTGTGCCACAACCATCCTACACTCATCTCTAATTCATATTTAGGTTAAAATACCTACTGTGTGAAGTCCCTGTCTTAAAAAAGTGATTTAGTGAATATAAAACATAAAGTAAAAAAAATGTAAAAAAATTTTGGTGAAAATTACGTTTTAAATTTCACGTTTTTTTACTTTCACATTTTCACGTTATTTTCACGTGAAAAAACGTATTATTTTTTTACTTTTACATTTTCACCTTTTTTTCACGTGAAAATAGCGTGATTTTCACATTGTGTGCTGACTGGGAACATAACCTCAACCACGTTGATTGATGTTGATGTGAATGTTTACTTCCCGAACTCTGTAACTTTGTACTTAATACTTTACAGAGTGCTTCATACTTATATTCTCTTTGTGTAGTATCTAGTAATTATTAGGCCTAAAAGCGAGATTGGCGATCAATCTGGAGAGGCTGGTCCCTCGTGCATAAGTCAGCCGTCTACCCGTGGCCGGTCTAAGAAACATGTTATAAACGTGTGAAGATAACTTAATATTGTTGACTACTTACTTCTTTGATGTAAGTCTTTTTATTCAATATTTTATATTTTCATACCACTATTGTTTACATTATCTAGGCTCCATAGAGTAACAAAACAATACAAAAAAAAGTATAGGCCTATATTAAAAAAATAATTAATTGTACTTTTAAGTGGGGTGGTTATACATTACAAGAGAAAAACTTGGCCGGATTACGGCGAAAATAGCTTAATTTGTAGCGAGCTACTTTTTAATTGTAGCTGTAGCTGTAGCAAGCTACTTTTTTGAAAATGTAGCTGTAGCTGTAGCTAAGCTACTTTTTACAAAAAGTAGCTGTAGCTGTAGCTAGCTACTTTAAAAAAGTAGCTTCCCCAACACTGGAAATTACTACAGTCAAATTATACTGTTATATCGTGACACGAAAGTCATAATGTGATTCGTGATTGAATGGTAGATCTTTAGCGCGAGAATTATTGTAAACGTAAAGGAATCAGTGCGCCTGACGCGAGGCCAATGCAAACTTCATTATATTTGAGTGATTTTCATGACAATTGAAGCCTTGCTTGGTAATTTTGGATATAAGGGGAAGAAGTATTTTAATGCACACTAAAACAAAAAAAGTAAGAACTGAAGAAATGGCCTTCAGTTCGTACTTTATAGGGACAAATACCACATAATATGTAAATATACTAAATTACAAAGGATCGTATTTTAAATAGCCATATAAACGTAGTAAGGTATATGCTTGTACCTTGGGTCGGTTTCATTCGTTTGTTCATTACTCAAACGTTAGTTATGTTTTGGACTTGTTTTCAAGTTTATTTAATTAAACAGGTTATTAGGACCCTGTGAAATTATTTTGAATATTTCTTCTTAATTTTTACACTTTTTTTTCAGAAATTTATGAAAACAATTAATCGTTGTACCTTGGGCCCTGTTGGGCCACAACAATATGTCACATAAAGATGAAAAAATTAAATATCAAAGTTTGTTTAAGATAAAATACAGGTACATTGATAGAAACATGTTTTCGGTTAAGGTTAAGTTACCTCAACAAATTGTCTAGAAAAACCCAATCATAGTGTCATATTGAGTTTATAAGGACCCTCTCTATGTATTAAGAATTAAAGTATTCATAATAAATTACTTTAAGAATAATTAAGCTGTAACTAAGTCCAAAAATATTTACTTTTTCACTAGAAAAGCATTCTTTTACTCTTGTCTAGACAACAACTAGGGTTAGAACTGAAATGTCAACTGCGAATTGTTCCAACAAATATGCCACTACACTGCTACCTTAAAAATCGAAATTCCCTGCATGGAGAGGGAAATATCTGGGGTGGCCCAAGGTATAAGCATTTCCCCTATTTCTGACATTTAATTTATCTCTATAAAAACTATTTTGCTCTCAATGTAGTTGTCCCTTTGTTTTGTTTTGTCTGTTCACCGCCCTCTACAACTCGTCTCTGTCTCTACCGTTGTAGTTTCCTCTCCTCCATTACTCTGATGGGCCAGCCAGCCGAGGTCTACCTGTACGGAGCCCAGATGTGGATATTTGGCCTGGCCACATTCTTCCTGGTGCCGTTTGTCGGATACGTCATGATACCATTTTTCAGAAAATCAAAATATACATCCGCTTATCAGGTGAGTTATAAATCACTTTTCTAAATCTTGGCTATTTGAAATTGTTAGTCTCTTGCTCTGAGAATGTTGTTACGATGATGACAAACAAATTTATTTGTCTTTTTACACCAGATTAACACCGAGTATTTTAGGTGGGCCTATCTATATATACACTGTGTGCCACAAAGAGGTTCCTATATTTCAATTTAAATACCATAGGTACATTTTGAACCTGCTACAAACTGGAAACTCATCAACGGTTGTAACAAATAGATTTAGAAACAAATACCTTACAGTTTATTTTCCATTTTTACCTATCTATATATTAAAATTGTTTAGTTTCCAGTTCACAACGTTCCCGAAAGGACTGGCATATTAAATTAGCGACCTCTTCGTGGGACACCCGATGCATTACTAATCTTTCAAATTATTTTTGAATGATTAATACTAGCTGATTTATATGTTGTTATTAATTTTTTAAGAAGGATAAAATGGAATGGTTCACCAATTTAGTGTGTACGCAGATCAGGTGGCATGATCCACCCGATCACGCCTTTGTTTAGTCTACAGTGTAATGCCCAAAGTGATAACACATTATAAAATACACAAATTATCAATTTAGCAGTTGCAAATGTTTCTGGGTTTAAAGTAATGTATTGAAGGAATTTTTACTAAATATTTTTTTTTAGTTTGTCATGAATAGATGTTATAACCAATTCAGTGCCAATGAGTGTGACTAGAGAAGTTCAGTAATTCTTAAAAATTGTTACATAAAGGATTAAAAAACTAATCCATAATTTTTCTATCTTGCCACTACATAATTTTACTTACTTCAACATCAGATTAACATAATTTTGACTTAATAAATCACCAAAACACACTTGAAAAAGAAATAAATAAATATCAATTAAAACAAAGTCGTCTTACAAAAAATTTATTTTATGTTGCAGTTCATGGTATAATACCATTTACTATATACATTATAGTCAGTTTTAATTACGGTAAGTAATAATTAACAGATTTGGTAAAAGCTTGGTTTTTAAAACAAAAATGATATTTTATATAATATTTTAAATCTTTGAAATATTCTTTCACTGTTTGATGAAATCTTTGATTTTGTTTTCCAACAGTATTTTGGTCAACGCTTTAATCGCTGGTTGCAGCTGCTGGCAAGTTTACTTTTTAGCATTCAAATGGTAAGTATATTAGGACTGATTTTTTTCTATTATTTTGTGGCAAGTACTGTTTGCAGTCAGTATAATATAAGAATAGGTATACCCTCTTTATTTTAATTTTTTTAAATCAACATAGTATTTTTATTTAAATGTTTACTAAAATAATATAATCAGTTCATGAGTTTAACTTATTGTACGGTAATTCAAATATTAAATGGATAACGTAAAAACATTTAATTAAAATAAATGTTTGAAAGTATTTTGGTGTTGTTTCAGGTTTTATATCTAGCTTTGGTTCTTTATGCTCCTGCTCTTGCAATGCATCAAGGTATGAATTTGTTATATAAATGTGTACTGTAATTATCTGTAACAGTTTCATAGTCCTATTTCTGAAATCATAGTTTAAGAATGTTTAGAACATTTAGTTATTCTATGGGTATCAAAAACTACTAGAAAAACCAAATACTGTACAGTAGGGCCTTCTAAGTTATTTTTTCAGGGGAATTTAAGAGACAAATAATATACACAACTAGATACTAATTAGTTCTCAAATACAATGATCGCCACAATAAGTAATTTATTTAAAGTATATTATAAGTTAACCCTCTTTATAATTTTTTTTCATTATTGCAATGAAAACATTAAAATGCTTTTTATATAAGCCCTACACTGTAAAAGTGAAAGGAGATATTTTCAGTCTTGTTGAGTCATTTCACCACTTTTCTAGAGAGTTGAAATTGAGCCACTTTTTCAGAGTGAAAATTCACTACCTCAAAAGAGAAACTTTGATCACCCACCAAAAGAGTGAATGTTTTCGTCCAAATTTGAGTGAAAATCAATCCTAAAAGGAATGATTTTAATTTTAAAAGGAGTGAAATTAACTACTCAAAAGAGTGACTTTTCACTAAATGAAGAACAAATATTCTTTCTTAAAAAGATTTTTTCGTTAAACCCAACCTAATCTTTCCAAATTAGAGGGTTTACAGACCCTTGTATAATCCTTGGCTTGGCTCATCAAGCTAGTTATTTACAATTGATAGTAAGATTATAAACATGGGTTATAATTTATGTATGTTAATTAGAGAGACATTGGCATAGGCCAACTCATGGGAGTAGTTTATCAGGGAACACCATAAGGCCCTAGGCTACACGTGTGAACTGTACTGGTGCTTATTAAAAGCAAAGTAAAGGTATAGGCTCTATAGTGTTCGCGTTTATTGGATATACTCTTCAATCTTCCTTTTTACTTTTTACCACTTTACCACTTGAACCACTAACCGACCACTAATCATAACGAAGATGTCTAAGGGAAAATCTTGCTCCTGTCCTGTGCTGTGAGAGGCTAGTCGCTCATGCACATCATGTGACTCCAGGATTCATTCGAAATAGAACGAAACCAGTTCTGTTTGGAAATAAAATTTAGACACTCTAAACTATATTGAGTTTTCATTCTTGTAATAAAAGTATATTTCATCCTTCTCAAAATACATTTTTTCTACGCTCATTTTGAGTGAAATTTTCACTCTTTAAGAATTTTTTTGAATTCTTCCACCTAAAGAACGACCTATTTCACTCTTTGGATTTTAGCGTGTACTATTAAAGACAATAAGAATGTAATTTTACTCAGTGTAACAATTTAAGTTGTATTGTACTGTTTCAGTAACCGGATTCAATACCATCCTTGTGGTGTCCATCATGTACATTGTCTGCATTTTTTATACAACTATCGTAAGTTGATTTAATTCAATTGTGTTATTAATGCAAATATTATTGATACATGGAATGATGCTGAACAGAGATTCAAGGAAAATCGTGTTAAATAGTTGAGGGCTGGCACAAGTTTGGGGGAAATGGATCACTATCTTAATCTACCAAGAAAAAACTGCCAAAATAATAAAAGCATGACTTTAAAGTTTCCCCATAGGACTGCTACCCAAGGCTTTCACTCCCGTCACAATTATCTTTAGTAATTTATCCATCTATCGTGATATCAAATCAAATCTTTCTCTGGGTTCAAACAGTATCATTATTGATCACTATTGATCAATACTATTCGAATCTTGAACAATAAACGTAACACTAAACAAAAGCCCCCATATTGGAACAAGCTATACTATTACAGCATTTCACTCTTGATTTTAAAAAAAATTCTTTATTCAATAAAACATCATCATATGCCAGCATTTCATTCAATGGTTGTTTTGGTTACTGTACTACTAGGTCTTTATAATGACAATCATATTTCTTGAACACATGTTTCAACCCCACTTCCATGTTCCAGGGTGGCATGAAGGCCGTGGTGTGGACAGACACATTCCAGGTGGTGGTCCTGTACGCCGCCATGGTCACCGTCCTCATCAAAGGCACCAGCGACATCGGAGGCTTCCACGTCGTCTGGGAGCGCAACTCGGCATTCAACCGGACCAACTTGTTCAAGTGAGTCACTCAGTCTGCTGGGTATGTACAATGTAAAAGATTGTTGCTTGTTGGTATTCTTCAAACAAAACGCTTGTTACAATGAAGTATACCGGGTGTCCCATTCCCAGGCCACCCGTACACCCATTTCAAAATCTAAATAGCGCCACAATCATCCTATACTCATCTCTCATTCATTCTTTTATTTTTTTTTATTTTGTGTCTATTTTGTGTTTATCTACGCCAGAGTCATTTTTTAACGTTTTGACGGGGAACGGTCCAAACCCCATAGTCTTGTTACTATCTAACATCGACCAGTTGTTAGAAAGCATCATTAATTAATAGCCCAATGACAAATGGCAACTGGGTCCGGAATCAATCCTTTAAAAAGCTACTAACTTTCCTCAGGATCGAACCGGCAACCTTTGGATTCAAAGGCTAGCACTATAACCACTCAGCTACCCAGCCAGGGTTAAACTAGCTATTTAGTTAGGTCACCATTTCAATAAAGGTATTAAAGGTATACATTGATGAATTATTCACAATTTGTAAAGTTGTAGGTAAACAGGTTATGCTCTATTGGTTGACATTAATTTCAGTGTACAAGGTGTATTAGAAGTAACCTATCCAGACCAAAAGACACTAATTTTAAATACAAACCCAAACTTTTTGTTACATTTCATTTTAAATAATATTCCATTATAAAATATAGACTATCATGTAATTGGTTTTGTTTTTCTATACATTTTCAATAATCTCCGTCATATTGTAAATTTTATAGAAAAATAAAATAATTTATGAGAAATTATAAAAAGTAGCAAAATCAGTTTTCACCAAGGTCTAACTTTCAAGGAATCAACTGATCCCCTCACCTGAGTATGAGTAAAGGTAGGTTTACACATGAGAGTTTTTCACTCTCAGAGTTTCGTACTCTCAGCAGGTACTCGCAGAGGTGTTTACACAACCAGCGAATTTTCCAAGATGGTTAATCTCAAACAGTTTTCTGCGAGTACTATCAACAGCTGTCTGAGATTTTTATGAGAGTAACTAACTACTCTCCGAGAGTCGAAAACTCTCACGTGTAAACCTACCTTACCCACACTGTATTATACGAGTTGTTTTGGGATAGCTTTAAATAACAAAGGTGTGAGAGGTGAGGTGTAGAAGTGAAAGTATGAAAATACAGAGTGAAATAATTTATGTATGCAGGGCCACAGAAATAATTGCATAACCCTGCGGAATTAAGCTTTCAGCCAATAATATAATATTTGTTGATACAAGCCATTGATGGATTTATTAATATTCTGAGTTGTAAATGAAAATGAAACAATTTGAAACAAAATGAAACTTAAATAACTGCCAATACTGCTTGTTTGTAGCAGATGCTTCAGAGAACATTGAAAGGCACACCCTAAGTCGTTGGTCCAGAATATAAAAGTAATCTTTAGATAATGTTAGAGGTGCTTGTGAACCTAAAAACTAACTCTAGACCAGTAGGTGACATGGAGTTTACTTACTTACAGCTGGAGCTGGGACCCGACGGTTCGCTACTCCGTTCTCTCGTCGTTCATCGGCTCCTCCTTCCTCCACATGGCCATCTACGGAGGCAATCAGCTCCAAATCCAGCGCTACCTCACCGTCGGCTCCAACGAGCAGGCCAGGAAGTTTGTAAATTTTTTAGATCTATAATTTTTTATATATTTGACTAACATTTTATACTAATCGTCTTTGTATATGAATGTGTTGTAAAGTCTTCAAATATTTTGTTCTGATTTATCATTTTATAAACTCTTTGATTTTATACATACTGTAATTTAATCATTTCAGCAATGTTAAAAATGCATGTAAAATGACTTTTAACAAATTGGTTTTGTAGCATTATTGGGGTGAATTTATATTTATCAAGTAAATATTCTACAGATTTTAAATTTAATGTTCTTCACAGTTTGTGATCTTAATAACTCAGTTTTAACTAAATCGAACTTATAAAATTGTTTTTGAATTTATTAATTTATCTTATTATGCTGTATATAATCAGAAAACAAACAAAATATGTTTGTAAAACTAAAATATATATACAGTATAATATGGGTGGAAAGTAGCTAGATTAAAAAAAAATTTATAAATTCTTTAACCATGATACTAATTTGTTACAAATCTGTATATGTGCTTGGTTACATAAGAAAACATCAAAATCAGTAAAAGCTCAACATAGGCACCTGTGTTGTCAAACGATTTCATCAAGCGGCCAGGGATACTACGACAGTCTTCTGAAGAAAGTCAATTGGAAAGTTGGTGATAAAATTCTGACAATGTTCCAACTATTACCAGCTGATTTCTTTCAAAAATGAATTATACACACTATTAATTGTTAAATAATACTCAGTATTATGTCTCGATTGCCAACACAAAATCAGTAAAAATTCAGCATTTATTTCACTTTTTTAATACCTAGTTACTTTTTACCCACCCTCTACATATAAGTGATAGTTAATTAGCAAATCCATTTTTTTTTCTTTTAAGCTCTACATCATTTTTACAATTTTGATGATTTTTTATTTTTGCCTAAGTGTCAACTCTTCCTTAAGTTATCTATTATCTATCATCCCTAATCAATTCTCGGTCCCTTCCTATTGAATTTTTTATTACTATTTGCAGTTATTGCTAAGTTCTATTAGTGAAATTATGAAAATGCATATAATTTATTATGTTATGCTCTCAAATGCAACAACTAAATTAAATTTTTCTCCTGTTGCAGCATGCTGTGGATCAATATGATTGGCTGGACTTTTGTGGTCATACTCACCGCATATGCGGGAATGCTCATATTCGCTTACTTTTGCTACTGCGATCCACTCTTAACAGGTGTAAGATCCGTTCAACTTTTTGTTATTTTTATGCATTGGCACTATTAATTATTTTAAATTCTCACTACAGATACACTATTTTATTGACTCACTCCTATGAATTTTTAAAAATAAGTTTAAATGTAGAGAAACTATAATGAATTTTATCTTAACCCTCCAGAAAATGCGTAAACTTGAAAGTGATTTATTTGCTCGCACAAAGAGGATTTCTTCGGGAACCCTGTGCACCATCTCTCATACAACATAGATTTTATCTAGGAAATGAAATTCTTACAGGGATTTAAAACGAAAATGCCTTATTACTTGTATTGTTATAAATTAACATAGATATACCATTTACCTCTTTAATCTGCGCACTGTCGCTCGGTAAGTGAAGCTTTCATCCAGGTTTGGTCCATCTCTCAACTTAAGTAAATCTGACACTGACCTTGGACAGAGAACTTATCGGAGAAAGTAGTTATTTCTATGAATGAGGTGAATATAGAGTGATAAACACATATTAATTTTTTTCCTCCTGTTGATTTGCGCCATTTTACCCACTATTCCCGCTGTTTCCTTGGTAACCATCCCACAATTTACCCTTCGTTTCCTTGGTTACCAGTGTTAGCTATTCTGATTGATCGCAACTAGCTTGAAAAATCACAGATTATACTTTTAAAATATCTGATTATTTGTTGTTTGTTTTTAAAACCATTTTGATTTGATGGTCTGTGAGCAGGCTAATAGAGTTGGTTACCATAGAAACAACGGACAGGTATGGGTAAAATGGCCAGATGGGAATCTGTAATAAAGGACTGGTTACCCAGGAAACAGCGGGAATCATAAGTAAAATTGTGCCAATCAACAGAGGGCAAATTTTGCTCTATCAACATCCAGTTTAACCTGGTTGGTTGAGACATACTGTTGTTAACAATGCTGCAAACCCTAAAATAATAAAGTAATACCAAAAATAGTCCTGGAGGATTTGGCATCTTAAGCCAAGGGTTAATATCAGATCCTTTCATGGTTTTTAACAAAGTTCAGAATTTTCATAGTTCATATTTTGTTTTTAAGGTTCACACATGATTTTTAAGTTTCCCCTTGTTGTTGGTGATGAACATAATCCGTATGATGTTGTCACGGCAGACGGTGACTACGCCTGACCAGCTGTTTCCTCTCTACGTGATGGAGACTCTTCACAACTACCCAGGAGTGCCGGGTCTCTTCATGGTTCATGGCAGGCATCTTTAGTGCTGGTCTTAGGTTGCTTACATTGATTATCTATTTAAGTTAAAGATTCTCTCTACTTTTATTTAAGAAAAAAAGATAATTATTGTTTCTCGTCTCACAGACAATACCTATAGTGGCTTTGTCGGTAAAGTTGTATACACCACAGGAACAGGAAAGTTTAGGCAGAGTCTGGCAAACAAAAATATTTTCCAGGAATAACAAGGGTTAAGTACTCATTTTAAAAAAGGATTCATTTAGCATACATATCCTTCCATCTTACACTTTGTGTTCCTTTAAAATAAGAGTTATTTAAGTAAAAACTTAAATAACTAACCTAAAACTGGAATCCTATTGTAAATGTTATTTTTCTGCAAACTATGTTAGGCACTTCAAACTAATAGTAATTCTTATCATCAAGGATTTAATGGTTCTAAAATAAACATCTCTTGGTGATATTGATATGTCCATTCCTGGCCAGCACTGTGTCGACTGGTGTCAACTCGCTGGCCGCCATCTGGTTTGCGGAGCTGGACGGGACCACCTTCAAGGAGAAGCTGACGGAGAAGCACGCCGGAGTCACGGTCAAGCTGCTCGCGCTGTTCTTCGGCATCCTCTCCTACCTACTCGTCTTCCTGGTTCCCTTCATGGGCGGCCTCGTCCCGGTAATCAACACAAACTGTTAAATACCATTTTTCAATTTGAAACATAAGAGTGCTTTTGTAGAAGAGAGGGCTCGAAGTTAATATTACTTCTCCTAATTAAAAAATTGTATATAAAAAAGTGAGCTTGCAATAATAAATGAATTTGATAATTTGAATTTGAATTAATTGCTATTGCAAAAAGGTCTTTTTTATCCCTCAAACATGAAACAATTGTATTATAATTACGAAAATCAAAACAATAGGAAACTTCTGCAAATATATTCTGTACAGCTATTTTTATTTGACCAGCTTAATTCTTTATTAAAATGTAAATTGTGGTGGTGATAACTGTAAGCTTTAACGATTTCACTTTTTTATAAATATATACCTAATTATTATGTTCTGTACATATTCTGTATAAAGATAACCATAAAATGAAACACACTTTTGGAAAATTATATAACAAAATATTTGTTTGTTAATTTATAGTTTAAAAAATATGATACTCTGCTCCTGCCCTTACTAATAGACTACTCAAAAGTTATTTGCAAAAAAAAAGTTATTTGTAATCAGACTAGAAAAACTGTGGTTATGATCTTTTATTCTGTTCCAGGTGACAATTTCACTGTCTAGCATTTTCGCTGGATCGCTCTTTGGTGTTTTCATCCTAGGAATGTTTTTCAAACGAGCCAATACTGTGGTAAGTAAAGAATATTTCAATAATTCTTAATTGAATACTAAACTTATTACACTTAAAAAATGTGTTAACAAAAGTTAATCATAATAGATTAAATGCTGTTTCTATCACAACTTAAGAAAGAAAATTTAAAATGTGAGTGTTATACTCAATTACATTACTAGTTCAGTTTAGATTATAACATTTAAATCAGCAATAAGTCATATCATCTCTTTTTTGCACTTTAGTTATGTGGATAACATTTTTCTTACCCAGGGAGCGGCAGCAGGTTTGCTGTCTAGTGTCATCATTGTATCTTGGGTATGCGTTGGTTCAATAATGGCCGATAAATCTGGACAAATTGTGAACGAAGCCCTTCCTTCATCCACAGAGCACTGTCCAGCCAACTTCACAACCATATCCGTTACAAATCTGTGAGTGATGCAACAAATTTCAAACAATAATAGGTATATTTCATGGTAAAGTCTTCACAAAATGTATGAAAAACCTCAAACGATATTTCATTTTTAACCCTAGATTTAATTTTAAACCATAGCCATGAGGAGATAGTACAATTTTTACATAGTTACATGAATTTACATTATACACGAACATAATAAAACTTGTGATAGCATGAACACTTTACAAATTGATATTTTGATTGGTGATAAAATTATTTTATAAGCCCTTACACCAAAACATTAGATTTACCATATTTGCTATAAATGGCTTATGACATAACAGGATATTACATATTAATCATATAGTTATACTAATTTTAGAACAATATTTTAGTGAGGAGTGAATTTTTTTTATTACATCTGGAGGGAAATAATTTTTCAATAGTCTGCTTTGTTTCATTTTTTGAGTGTTTCTACGCCAGTGGCATTTTTAACGTTTTGACGGGAACGGTCCACACCCCAGTCTTGTTACTAAAATAACATTAACTAGTTGTTAGAATGCATCATTAATTAATACCCCAAGGACAACGGACAGCTGGGCCCGGAATTGAACCGTTAAAAAACTACTAACTTTTCTCAGGATCGAACCTGTTAAAAAAACAAAGTGCTCGCCTTTGAATTCAAAGGCGAGCACTATAACCACTTAGCTACCCTGCCAGTTATAGTTACCCAAACAAAAGCTTAGTTTGGTGACAAGCTTTTTAAATCCTTTCCAACAGTAGGTATAGGCTGTTAGAGAATATGGTTTAGGTGTTGGACTTACAGTATTGTTAAAGTTATGTGCAGTTCACTCTTTCTTTGGAGCAAATCCCAAGCTATCTTAACATTAATGTTATATTTTCTCCATTACATTCTCACTGGTAACCTGCAGGTCTGTGCAACAAACAAACTTTACTCCTTTTACATCTTATATGACCCTTGATCACTTTTGTTCTCCGCGCAGGCAAGGGCCTCGGAAGGAGCACGCGTGGGTGGTGTACCGAGTGTCGTACCTCTGGTACTGCCTCATGTCTCAGGTGATCACCATCGGGGTGGGGCTCGGGGTGAGTCTTCTATCGGAGCCATGGCTGCCCCAGCCTCAGCATGGCCCCGTCCCCCGCCACGACCCCGAGGACGGTCTCAAGCCCGAGCAGAGACCCCTGCACGACACCAAACCCCGTCCTGTCATCACGCCCTTCGGCAATAAACTCAGCCAGCGAATATCACACAACCTGTAGACCAATTTTTGTATATCTTGTGAATAAATGTATGGTTTTAATTTTTAAATGAATCAGCTTTATTGTTCCTTACTTTTTTGTTAGTTATAATGGATCAAAAATTTTTTTATTTGTTTAAGGCTTTGTATATTAAAAAAAGTTTACTCCAAGCCTTTATTTGATTTAGGTTATTTTAGTTATACAAAGGGTTTTAACTATTTGTCAATGTATCAGTAAAAATTAATTATAAAAAAAAAAAAAAATACAACTGCTGCAGTAATTTTAAACCTTGAACATGTTACTTAGCAGTGTTCTATAGTTTAGCCTAGTCTATTTCCTTATGCGATGAAGAACTTGAAAGCTATGGTACAAAAAAGGATTTCGATAAGCATTTTTTCTTTTTTTGATACCTTTGCAGATTTGTAAACATATCCATTGTTTAATGTAATGGTATATTGAGATTCATCAATTTGAAATGGTACTTTTTCCTACCACAGCATGGAAATAATCACATTGCCACACCTGTAACCCCTATGCAAAACGGTTCATATCCGGTTTCCGTTTCTTTCCCGCTCTAGAGCGGCAATGATTCTTTACCGCACGCTATATCGAACAGCAATTTTAAGTCAGATGTTATTACAAGCCATGCTACAGCTGTTATTGATTGTTGTTGTTTAGTAATTGCTTCTTTTTTAGTTTGAGGTTTATGTTTGATTAGTTCGTTTGGAACACTCAGGCAGTGTTCCAACGTTCCAACAGAATCAAATCAAAAGCAATCTAAATTACATTTTGTATAGAATAAAACATGTAATCTGTAGCAATTATGTTGGTAGGAAAAATCTTGTGTGTATTACGAGTAGGCCTATAACATTGTTTTGTTTGTAAACTTTAATATAAGTATATGCTATTTATGTATATTTTGTTGTCATATTGACTTTGAATTTTTCATTATTGACTTAATACTTATGTATTATGGAATTACATTTGACGTGATCGATTGCAATGTATTTGCTTAAAGATTAATAAAGAGTATCATTGAGTATCAAAGAGTATCATTGAGTGTAAATAGTCATTGCCGCTCTCGAATTGTTTGGCCGCACTCAGCTGACACTTCATGCGGCCATCAACAATTCTCGAGTGGCAATGACGTACTTTACGCTCTTATTACACAAATAGCTATTTCATCATTCTGTAACAATAAAAAATATTTGAAAAATAAAATATGCAATTAAAATTTTTGTATTAGTACTCTATTTATTTATAGGTTGTATTACAGCATGTTTTAATTTGTACATGTAAATTTAATTGGAATAAACGACTTCATTCATTCATTCATTCATTATTTAGCTTACGTTTTATAAGTTGACTTCCATATTATTTTAAAAATTGCTGATATACAAGTCAAATTCTTTAAATGTAGAAATCGTGCATTTAAAATGTAGTCGTCACCTTATAAGTAATTTAAAAGTGGCTAGTCTTGCTAAAATAGTAAATTGGTGAGAATCTGTCGACACGGAGTAAAGTGAACCTCAAATTACTGAGACACCTTCAATTCTTTGTTCGCAACACGTGTTACATGTTTGAAACAATGTTGTATCTCGTGATTGCAGGCACCATCCAAACTGTTTCAAGCTGTATAGGGTCGACAATTACTCTTATTTATTTACATAATACCAATCAAAATTTAGTTGTATACTAAAATATAATTTATTGTTATCATTTGTTAGTTGGTACCTAATTGCAAAATATTTGTAGGTATAACTTACTCATAATAAGATGTCCATAAACTTAAAGCAAAGCTACCTTTCCCATTTTCCTAAAAGGACTTGTCGAAATTGAGAAATAATTATAATTCTATTGGATAATGGCCAAAGTTAGTAGGCCTATAGGCCTTCTGTAATTTTAGTAAATTAATTGTTCTCGTCCTATAGTAAAATCAAGCAGAAAATTTCCATTTCCAGTTTCTCCAAAACTGTTTACAGCAAAATATAAGGTGTTCAATAAAAATTTCTGAAGTTATGTCCAACGTAGGCTACTTATAAATATGATTACTATACTATCAAGTTCTGATTATTTAATTTTTTGTAGACATTTTGGAAATGCAGTATATTCAAGGAAGAATATGTATAGATCCATAGTAGAGCGTTCCCAAAACGTAATTTTAACATTCCATTTCTCAAGTATTTGCACATTGTTAAAACGTTTTGGCATACTGGAAACGAAGGATCACGACTAGTAAACATGAAATGAAATTTAATTTAACAAAGATTTCCTCAAGTCGACAAATCCCTCAATATTGGGAATTTTATTGTTGTTATATTTTGAAAATAACAGAATATTTAACACGTTAAGCATTATAGTTATGTTATCTTGTTCTCCTTTGGACCTGTATTGCAGTTGGCAATGTTAACCATTCGGCTTTCGGGCAAAACATGGTATTTTATTCCCCTGTTTCAGACCCCGTTTCTCAACTGATTTACTTTAAACTTGGGAATCGTTTAGTTGAATAATTATATTAGGTCCCTCACACCTTAAAAGTTTAAAAATGTGAATATACTACTTTCAGTGACGTCGCAAAATAACTCAATTACCATATGTTTTATACAAATAGTGTTTGTTTTTACTAATATATTAGTTATGAGGGGCTAAATCTAACCTTATTACAAGAAAATAAATATTTTACCCATAAATATAAAAAACACCGTCCGAAACCGCTGAATGTGGATGCAAGTTTTCAGTGTTTTTACAAAGAGGTTACGCACTTAAAACTAAGGCAAAAATTATTACCTACAAAAAAGAATTAAAAAGGTGTATAAAACCAATGGCCCGTTCTATAGAATGAAAACAGTTTATATGTGTTTAATGAAAAAATATCCAATTTAAAATAAGAATTTTAACCATTACTCTTTTCTAGAATCCTACACTAAATACGAGCAATGTCTGAAGGGATGTGAATTCCACGATCTCGAAATCTAGCGGGTAGATTTTGCTTAAACTTTGTATTTATAGGTGTTTTAAGCCAAAAATAAGTAACTGTCTCAACCCCAGGAAAAAAATTTAATTTAAAATTCGTAGTTTTTAACATTGGTCTTATGGGTTGCTGTTTTGGTAACTAAATGACAACTAAAAGTAAACAAAATAAAGGAACGTTAATTTTAAGCAGTTTTTTAAAAACTGTTATCTGTGAAGAGTGTGGTGTAGATTTAATACCTTGATTAAGCTAAGCTTACCATAACAAAAGTGAATTAAAACCAACAGCAATGCCCGGTTAACCTGGTGCTAATTGTTAACAGTGCTTGCCACAGATTGTAGGCCTAACAACAATGAGGGGTAATTAGCAGGTTGATTTTCCACGTCACGAATTTCGGTCACGTGATTTGACAGCTGGTCCGACCTTGAGCGTGATGTAAACAGCTGGTGGCACTCTCCCGCCACGGTACCGACCTACCTGTGGATCTGAAGATGAAAGTGCCGCAAACTCTGATGTGGAGGGGGAATGTTGTGAGGTGAGAGACTCTTTTCAGTTCAGCAGGCCAAGTTGTGTGGAGAACATGTGGGTTAGGTAGTTGAAAACTCGTCTGGACATCATTAATAGGTAGGCCTAATTATTTACGTGTCAGTAGTTAATATACAGTTTATTATAAAAGTCTTTACATCAACTTTATGTTGTTAACTTGACTTTGATTTTGTCATTACATTTTAAGAATTAAATTTAATTCTGAAATTTGAATAAATTATAAATTTCTTGTTTAACAGCCCTGTGTAATTAATGGTCTGTTTTTATGAGAAAAATTATGAAAACAAATTTAGAGGTTTACTTTGTAAACTTATGTATTTTGCAGTTCTTATTTTTATGATAAAATAATTACTTTAAGCCTCTTCATCTATCTAAGAACATGATCGATCATTCATTAAAATTATCTTTAAACATGTTCTTTTCACTTTTAACACTACGAGGAAATTCTGATAATTTATTGTCTACCTAAGCCATCTTGATATCATAATCATTCCACTAATTCTTTTAATTTCACTCTCGTGGTATTACTACGATGTGAGATAAAAAGGATTGTATTGGCGCCTCTTATGATCGTTTATAGTTAAGTCTTAGTTTGATGCATTTAAAAATCCTAATGTAAATAGTAAAGGTAAATAATAAATATTGAATATTTTTGAAAATATGTACAACTCAAGTATTCTTTTACAGTACTTTAAAACAGAAGTACAGTAAGTTCGTATATAAATTAAATTAAAATTACTATATTTTAATGTTTATATCCTGTAAAAGAGGGGGTTTCATCCCCATGAACAATTCATATTGGATTAGTTAATTATTTGTTAAAAACTAGTTCAACAAATGCTGATTAAACAATTTTATCAATTTGTTCCAGCCATCTTTCCACTTAAACATGTTATTCTAATTCCCATGCCATCACGTTGTTCCAGTATATTTAGTTAAACCATTAATAACTAACAAAATTTTTCCAGAGGAAAGAACAAAGTATTCATTTATAAATTTCAAGAATGAGACAAACAGACTCAAAACCAATTGAACTGCAATCACATATCCAGTTCAAAAACAAAGTATAGACCCTAACACTGAGAAGGTTGTATTTACAAGAATATAACACTCACACACAAAACCGAGGCTCGCTGTCGTAGCCATATGAGTAGATATTGAGTACGGTACAGAGGAAAAGCAAACACATAATTATATGCATGCGGTACAATGATTACATACAATCAACCCATTTTTTGCATCGTCTTATCAGCAAACACAACCCTTACTAAAGATAAAATAAGTATAAACTTAAAAAATTTTAAACTTTGAAAGAAACTAAAAAATATGAATTTTTTATAGATTCTCTTCACCTTCTAATGTTAAAATAGGCTAATGAGCAGCATGAAAATAAAACTGGATGAGAAGAAAATACAATTGTTCTCCTTGACCCTTTCCAATTAAAAGTTTTTGGAAAAAATCTGCTCTGTCCACTTTTTTGACATTAATAAGAAGCAAATATTTTTTATAAACTTTGTCAAATTTCACATTAGTTGTCAAAACATTTTATCCTCCAAAGCATTTCCCATTCATTGTTCATGCTCAACTACGCTCCTCGTGACCACTTGAGTGCCGCTGAGAAGACCTTGTGTTTACAATGACACGCCACATTACATTGTACTACCTACTTCAACTATGAAGTACTTGAATTGTGCATGTTAATGTCAAATGATATGCTCACTTGTACCTACCTTCACGTGTGTCTGTAGATAAGAGATGTCAGTTGTGAATGAGGCGTTTGTAGACGGGAAAGATGATGGCCCAACAATGTACATTGGCAAAATTGATAACGGGACTGCCGATTTGGTGAGTGCTTTTAGAAAATGTATTGATTTATTGATCCATTATCTAAAATGACACTATCAGAGATTACTTTAATGGTAGGTTCCTGTTTATGGTTATAAATATACAAATCTTTTAAAATCATTAGGCCCTAAGTTTTTCCTCGCCACTATAAATTCTGCTGTGAACAGTGGCGGCTTCAGGGGGGGGGGGGTATGGGGGCCATGGTCCCCCCCGAGAATTTTCGGCCAGTAATCTTTTGGGTGCTTAAAAATACAACATTATATTTTAGTTACAAAAATTATCTATTTTTCATGAAAGTTTGATATTGTTTAAGTGTATTTAGCTTTAATTTGTATTAATTGGGATTAAAAACAACATTATTAGATTTTGGGGAAGTTTTGGAGGTGCTTAAATTCAGAGTTTGCGTGCGCGCGCGGCAGACGACACGGACAACGGGATGAGGGACGAGAAGACTGTGACATTGCGTACTAATGCTATCAGCTGATCGGCTTGTTGACAGTAGTTTCAGGGGGGGGGCAATCGAGCCATAGCCCCTCCCCCTCAAGAAGTTTTTGATAGTAAATTTATTGTAAGTTTAAAATTAAAACGTTAAATTCAGTGTCCGAACCTTTCTTGTTATTGGTTTTAATTTACTTTTATTGTTATTGTCATCAGGTTATTAAGATTAGGCATTACACCAATAACCAACTAAACCTCTTCGCAGTTATCAGATGTTTCAATAAGATGTTGTTAAAAGTACTAGTATTATTTTATTTTTGTTTACCTTTCATTGTTATTCCGTTACAAAACCATAAAACAAATGTTAAAAATTACATTTTTAAAACTTAATTTCACACAGCGTTTGATTTTTCCTGGGGTTGAGGCTATTTCTAAACTTATTTTTGGGTCAAGACACTGACCCAAACTTTTTTTTGACTTTGCAACTATTGCAAAGTTTAAACAAAATATACCCGCTATTTTTCAAGATCGTGGAAATTACATCACCATTTAGACACTCCTCGTAAAGTATAGGATTTACGCAGCAGACGACACGGACAAAACGACGAGAAGGACAGTATTTTCATTGGTGTTATTATTGATTATTGTGAAGGTCATCGTGTGGTCGATATTTTTGAGTACAGACATAGCCTTCTTTTTTGAACATTTTATTAAGATTGTTTTAGTAACAATACGGTATTTCAAACCGTTTTAATTTTAAATTTACTGTGGATGAAGTTTTAGCTGTGATACTAATTAAAAATTGATGTAATAGGCCAACCGTAGGCCTACTTTTGTTTTACTATGGGGTAGATCGTGAGATTCCATCTGTCGGATTTGTATGATCCCTTTTGGAAACCATAAGGGACTAACATAAAAACTTAGTCGTTATAGAGAGCAAAAATTAAATTTTAAATCCCGGTTTTGTGAAAATAACTCCTGATAGGGGAAAGGAGCTCAAGCCAAAGAGTTAATTTGTGATAGTCATGACGACAATTTGGCCCATGGGATTTGTTTCTTACCGCTAAGCGCATTTAACAAATTAACACCGATATCTGATTTATTATTGAAGCTGTTTTTTAATAAAACAAAAAAAGGCTCTAATACTTTAACTATTTACTTTATTTTTAAATAAGTCTGTTTAGTGTTTAGCTCTAATGCTTAAGAGAAGCATATATAAAATTAAGAGTCTCAATATTATAAATCAGACTGACTGCAGTAATTTTCGTGATGCGTACTTGGTTTCTGCTGCAACCCACCAGATTGTCCAAATACTGAAAAGGGAATGAAAATACCCCATTTGATTTACGTTAAGAAAATTCTCTTATAAACAAGTTATGTACTTATGAAGATACATAATCACTCAAACCTTGAAATTAACAAACTGTTAGACTGGATTTAGTAAATCTTATAAAAACAGTGATAGTTTTGAAAAATTCAGAGAGATTAGCAGTATTGCTGTACATTTCCTCTTCTTTCACTGACGTTGTGTTTCAATGACATAGCTAAAATAGAGTTATTTTTAGCAAATCGTTTCAAACTAGGCTATAATCCCCCACATCCCTTTAATCTAGGAAAATAATAGGCCTACTATTAATAATACCACCATTGATCGGCAATTTATACTCCCAACCATTACCCTTTCCACCCCTACCCCCTTCCCCCTTTCCATGGCCAACCCCCCCCCCCCCACCATGATAGGCAATGCCCCCCCCCCCCCGAAAATCGGCTCTGGAGCCGCCACTGGCTGTGAATTAACTAAAAACAATTTATTGTGTCTGTTCATTTTAATAAATGAAAACCATATTTTATTTGGATTTTTATCAATTTTATGTTAATAACCGTATTTAGTATGTTAGCTGAATTGATAAGGTTATAGAACTCACCTTTTTATTCGAATGTTAAACAATTTAGAATTTTAGGTGAAATTAGGACGGAAGCACTCTTTAATTTTGTATGGCGCTTTCTTTATTAGTTGTTCAGTAAATTTTTTCTTTAAAGATTTTTCTGCTACCTATTTCAAACCAAGTTATGGGCAATGTATAAATAATTTGGTTTCTTATATTGGATATTTCTTTGAGATTTTAAATATAACAATGCTGTACCTCAACTGATTAATCACACTCATTACATTCACCTTTCAGTCATATTCATCTTAAAATACACATAAAAGAGTACATCGGTGTCTCAGACAAGATACACCTTTTTTGAATTCTGAATTTTTTATAGGTACCATGTCTATCATAAAGATCATATTTTTTAATCATGTTTTAATAATAAAATATTTAAATACATGCTGTTCCTTTAATTTTTTTTTATATTTTGATTATTAACAAAAATTAAAAAAAAGTTTGAGTTAATGACTGTGTTAATAGCTTTTTAAATATTATATTTAGAAATACATCACTAATATTATCATATACTTCTGAAAAATCCCCTTCAATGATCAAATCAAATCAAATGTATCTTTATTCAAAACATACAAAATTATGTACATGAATGCGTCCTTGTTCTAAAATAATCTATTTCCTACTACCAAATTTAATATTTACAATGGTGTTTTATTCATGTTGTCCCTATTCCATGTTAATTATTATGGTTTTATAAATTCTTCTAAACTATAAAATTCATGGTCAATTAGAAAAATCTTAAGTTGATTTTTGAATTTGTTGTAGTTTTCCTCATTCCTAATGCCACATGGGAGAGAATGCATAAATTTAACTCTGATATAATTAGGGCTTTCTTTAAATTTTTCTTTATTATGTTTTTTTTGTTGTAAAATATAGTTTTTTTCTAGTGTTGTAATTATGTATGTCTTGCTGCCTTGGTAATTCTGCTTCACAGTTCTTGACATACAATACTGTTTTGTAAATGTAAAGGCTATAAACAGTCAATAATTCTAATTCTCGAAAATGACTCTTACATGATTCATTTTTATCCAAATTAAGTATACATCTTATGGCTTTCTTTTGTAAATGTAAAAGTTTATTTAAGTTATACTTACTTGTTCCCCCATAAACTCTATACCGTAAGAAATACGAGAATGTACGTTGGCAAAGTAAACTGTTCGCAAAATTTCTGTACTGCATAGTGGTTTTAGCCGTCTAATTACAAAAATCCCTGGGCTAATTTTTTTACAAATATTATCAACATGTGTAGTCCAATTGAGTGTACTATCTAATGTGAGGACTAAAAGTTTAGTTTCATCGACAAAATTATTAAACAAATTATTTTTTTACTTTCTACAATCAAACTTCATAAAAGTTGTTTTATTCGCATCAAGTAGAAGATTTTTTTCGCTTAAGTTCAACCATTCACCCTGAATATATTTGCTCATACAATTGCTTGATACAATTGTTCATATCAACACTAAACAATAGCGAAATATTTGATACAACTTGGAATGTTATTTTCCTTCTTTCCTTGTTTAGTCTGGTCTGATTAGTCATGTTAACAAATTGATTAAGTTATCTTATGATGATTATCAGTGATTAAAAGTTGTATGAAGTGAAGAAAACTGGACTCAACTAGGGATGAGTTATTAATTCACAATTATAATGATTATTTTATTGCTTTAAATTATAAATTCTTATGGCTGATTATTAAAATCATAAAAACAAATTTTTTGGGAAATTTCGACACCTGCTAGCTCCAGCTCTAGTTCCAAAATAAGTGGAAGTAGGCCCAAATTGTCATTTAAGTAAAATACTGTATGACATAAAATAATGAATACAAATACAAATACAAATCAACTTATCTGTTAATTATATGAATTCTCATTGCAAATACCATCACTCATTACTTGTATTACAGTTGTTATTTTTCACTCACAGTCAAAAAACTGTAATTTATCTTTCAACGTCATAGTTAAATATGTCACAAGAGTAAACTTACGGTTGTTTTATGTCAACCATTCATAAACTCAATGTAGCTGTAGATTTAGTTGATATGCTTGGTAGTGAGTCATGGATTTGCTCAGTAACAACAACGCATCACACCCAATCATTCAAATATATTCACATCAAAATATGAAATGTTTAGAGTCAGTGTCTTGGTGTTTTGGATTTGGTGAAATTAGAGTGAATATTAAAAATTATTTGAATTTATGATTCCTTAAAAAATGTGGACCATGCATTGAGTTTTTTCTTCATTTAGAGAAGTAAAAAATATTGATATTATAAGTTACACTAATTTACATTTTACTAATTTACATAATATTGAAATGTAAAACAATAATAAATTAATCTATAAATTTACATCACAAAGTTTCATGTATTTCGGGGAATCGATTTACATGTAGGTATATTTTGTAATAATTTGCTTTTGCTGTTAACACAACTCTTATTATTTATAACTTCTCTTATGTTATTAAACATGTTTACTGTATGTTTTTAGACAGGAGTTGAAAGCCTGGAATTGAAAAGGAAGTTAGATATGGAAAAAGCAAAAGAAGAAGAAACTCTAAAAAACGAATCTGTGAGTATAATCTTTGATACAGTAAGGGACGCTTCACCCAAACACGTTTCAATCTATAGGTTTAAACTAGAGTTTTGGATGATAATTTGTATACAAACTGTTTTGTTTACAGTGACAGATGACTGAGAATTATTCAAATTGTTGAATTGTTTAACAACTATAGCAATCACAGTTAATTAAACTGAAAATTAAATTCAACCTATAGCCGATGGTTTTTTTAACTTGATGCTTTGTGGGAGGTTGTTTATCCTCGCTAACATTCCATTGGCTGAAGTCTTTTTCTTATTATTTTTTCACCGTTGCATACTTGCTGGTAATTTTACAAGACAATAAATTATGTAGTATCAGTTTTACAACATTATTGGTAACAGTTGCTTTTATCGGTTTATTTTAGAACTGTTTCTTATTAACAAGGCATAAGTTTGGCTTAAAAATATATCTTTTCACTAGCTAACTAGGAGTCGGGCCCGCATTATCCACTAGGCCAACCTAGGCCATGGCTTAGGGCGCCAGCCAGGGGGCGGCGTCAAACGGGTCTTTTTGTACTACGTTGTAGTGAAGAAAAATTAACCGCAAACATAAATAATTCTATTTTTTCACAATTTCTTTTAAATTCTTTAAAATTTAATTATTTAGAAAACTTAAAAAGTTTAAATTTAAATTAAAATTTAATTTTATATTTTTTGTTAACGAGAGTAAATAGAATTTTCAGCAAAAGAGAAAGAAGAAAAATTTATTTAGGCAAACTAAATGACTGTTGCCGGGACCCGGGGGGCTCCTTTGTGGAGGGGACGAGCGCCCCTGATATGCCGTAAAGAGTGTCCCTAATTAGTGGTCAAGAACATAACCCCCAACTGGCGGTAAACATCGCCCTATAATATACCCTTGATCAGAGTTAAATCACGCCCCCGACCGGTGGTAAAGAGCGCCCCCAATATGCGTAGATAGCATCTGTGATCAGTGGTAAAGAGCGCCCCCGACTAGCGGTAAACATTCCTCTAATAACAGCGCCCCTTTGCCCTGACCTGTGCCTTTTAAGGTTTGTCTTGACCTTGTTCCTTTGCCCTGGATTTAAATTTATTTCTGTATTGCAAAATTATATAATATTTGATTTCATATCTAAAATTAATATGGTGATACAGTAATATGGTACATTAAATTATGCAAAAGGATTACGCCCACGGATTTAAGTGGCAAACATGATGATCATCACATTCATTAAATAGTTCTGTGGTTTTATACAACAGCCTAAGTAAAATAAGCCCATAAATCGGGTTTTTTTTTGGGAGGGGGGGGGGGGCGTAATTGTGGCCTTTGGCCTGGGGCCTCAAAAAGTGTTAATCCAGCCTGCTAGGAGTCACTGAAAGACATTATAAGTTATTTATAAAAACGTTATTTAAGAAAATCTGGTACGCCAACAATTTTGTAACAAATTTAAATTTTTGTTTACAGTTTAAATCTCTCCCCCACCAAAATATTCCCGAGAAGGATCTTAACACGTTCGCTACCAGCCGCCGCATATATGCGGTGGTCATGCCAATCCCACAGCCCACCAAAATAATCATGGACTTCCCTGTAGACCGGCCCTAGTGGTTGTGATTTATGCCACAGACCACGAATAGAAACCGTCCAAATTTAGTTTTCACACTTCAAAATATCTTAATTTCATTAAATAAAAAAATATATACAACTTTCTCTTCATTTTTGGTGATTTTTTGAGCACCGCACATTTGCGGCGCATGGTCAGAGACTAAGTGACGCATGTTAGCGTCGGCACTAATATAACCTTATTTTTAGTCATAACCTTTGAAAAGCAAAAAATATAATACGGCTTATACATAAAAACATTGTATTGAAATATTTAGTTTACAAAAAGAGTTGTTTACAATTCATTTACGTAGTATAATTATGATTATGATGTTTTACAAGTTTACAAAATGTAAATGTTTATACATTTTTCTTACACAATAAACTTTTTTCAATGTGTCATATAAGAGATTTGATGAATATTTGTGTAAAGATATATCAAATACGTTAAAAAATGTTACTTTCAAAAATACATTAAATAAAAATGTACGTAAACCATTTTAGTGACGTCAGTGATCGTTTTAGACACAGACCAAGCGCCGCACATATGCGGCGGACTATCCCGTAGACTGCGCCTAAACTGTCTGACCATTAAAATAGACTGCACTGAAGAAATTTCGTATTTAGTATCATGGAACCATCGCCGCAGATATGCGGCGGCAGTCTATTTTAATGAGCCCAGCCGCCGCAGATATGCGGCGGTGGGCTCTCAGTAGAACTCGCCCGCCACAAAATTGCGGCGGCGGGCTGGGGTTACGATTTTTTTTACATTGTGGTAGCGAACGTATTAAAGTTTAAAAAATACCTATATACAGTAGCCCGTTATTTTAAACTTGATCCTTCGTGGGAGGTTTCAGAAATAGTGGTGGGAATGGTTTGTTTATCCTTCCTAATATTCCATAAGCTTTTTTTTATTGGTTTATTTTATTTATTCGTTCCATATGAGTTGGTAATTTTACATCACAATATTATTTGTTTATCAGTTTTATAGTATTCTTTGTAGTCTAATAGTAGTTTTCATCACTAGGAGCAAAAGTGGGTCTTTTTGGTGCGCAATCGTGTTTTAAAAATGAGGCGCAGCCGAGTTTTTAAAAACGATTAAGCATCTTGATAGTTAAAAATATTAACTATTAAGATTTTGAGGTTATATTTACAAAGTAAGTAATATGCAGTGTTTACATTTCTGTTATTTACAAACAAAGCTCTTTATAACGTTTGAATTTCAAATTTTGCTCTTCAACATTAATAAATTAATAATATTATACTTAGCAAACAGCTGACTTTTCAGTACTAGGACCTAAAAAATTCTCCAGATGATTTTTCAGTACTAGGACAAGAAAGAATCGGTTTTGGTACTATTGAGAGAACAAAAAAACAGGCTGATTTCGTGCAGAATGATAAAAAAGTTGTTTCTTAAGTTGTTTTTTGTTGTCAGTTATTTTAAGTTGCTTCTTGACAATGTATCATTTTGTTCATAACGTTCATGTATTATACCATTCATTGTTTAGTAACATATATGAATCAAGTGTTTTGAAATTTAAATTTGAATTGATATTTCACCTATTTCACCAGCTTTGCTTTTGCTGGATGTATAAAAATGTAATTGCGACAAAAACAATTCTTGATTCTTGATCAGTCACTTTAGCATTGTTATTAACAAGGTAAATAGGTGACTGGGACGGTGGCATCGTCCTGTAATCCAGCTACTTGGAGGTCACGAATTGTGGATAGTTATAATCGATGGTTTGTGTATGCGATATTCTCTGTTGGGGATTAACATCCACACTAGTGAATACTAGTTCATCTAAAAAGACCATAATCATAATAAGACCAATTCGTACGTATGAGGTCGAAATTGTGGTTTGGCCCGGATTCCACGTTAAACTATATGTCCCTAGATACCATTGGCTGTTGGGCTATTAATTAACAGTCCTGTCTCAGGAGAATGTCGGCCTTATTAGTCAGTAACAAGACTACAAGATCGCGCCAAAATCATCCTACACTCGAGTGATGGATCAACTCTCATTCATATTCAGGTTAAAATACCCACTATGTGAGGTCCCTGTCTCAAAATAGTGATATAGTGATATAGTTATAAGCCTAGCCTCGTATCTTGACAAATGAATTTGTCAGTTAAGATTATTGGATAAACAGCGTTCCATGAAAATTAACATGTAACATATGCTCATTTTGTTTTTTTTTTGTTTTTGTTTTTGAAAAGTACTGCTTCCTCCCCTCACCCATCCCAGCTCTTCTTGGCCATTCGTCAACTTATGTGACGAGACTTACATTAAAATTAATGTTAGTTAAGGAAACCTCCTGCTAGAACATGTTTGTCACAAGTTTAAATTTTAGATTACAGTTTAAAAAGCCAACTCTCCCCCCCCCCCCCCTAAAAATCTGTAGGAGGATCAAGTTTAAAAAAATGTTTTATGGACGTTCCCGCAAATGCTAAAAATCTGGACTACCGTGGACTGAACGGTATCTGGGTTTGTGGAAATCCTGGGTTATATGGAAAGGAATAAGTTTTAACATTTAAAAAAAGTACGAATAGATTACATTATTCCTATGAAAAACATTTATTTTCATCATACCCTTCAATAAACACTTTCGAAGCAATCTGCTGTGATCGAAACTAGTTGATTACCGTTGGGTGAGAAAAGGAAAAAACTTCCAAGATTTTACACCAAGAGCTCTGCTATTCTACTTACAGTAACTTATTCCATTATACAATTTAATGTCTGATTGCTTTGCTTGTTGAAACAAATGAAAAAATAACAAACCTCTATACATGTCGACGCCAATTTTTATTAATACTAAACAGTTGAAATCAGTTCAAATAAATATAAACAATAACAATGTAAGATTTGGTGTATTGGTGAAAAATTATTAACTTTTATCCAAACTGTATCTATTCTATATATATAATACGTGATGCCCTTTTTTTGTTAACACTACTCCTCCCTTATTTCTGGACCAATTTTAAAGTTTGAGGTGTCAAAAGAATGGTCTCAGATCGTAGTTTTGCAATAAGGTTTTAGATTTTTGATATTTTAATTCTGAAGCTCACGGGAAGCCCTCAAAGTTCATTTTTTGTCCATAAGATTAACATGGGGAACAATTTATATTGAATTGCAAAATAAAACAGCTGTTGATAAGTAAAGCTAACAATCACATGTTAAAAGCTAGCTGGATAGAAGCAATGGAACAACTGGTACTGAAATATCAACACAATTCCATATTTTGATACAAGGAGTGTCTATTGTGTGGATTACCTTTTCCTCATAATATATCAGGTATAGTTTGCTTGAACTTTGTATTTATGTGTATTTGGGTACAAAAATAAGTTTAGTAACTTAACCTCAGAAAAATTAATTTTCCTGTACAAAAACAAGCTTGGAAAATAACATTTTTGACGTGGTTTCTTATGGGTTATCAGAATGATATTGAAACAAGAACAAAAATTAAAATAGAACATCTAATGTTTGCACATGGGTTTCCAAACTGCTATGAACCAAGAAAAGGGATAGTTGGTTGTTGGTGTAAATTTAATAACATGTTTACTGTGATATGCTATAACAAATTTAATCCAGAATGCTACACATACTATAGTCCGTTTTTTAAAGCTGATACTTCTAGAGAGAGATGGTGGTGGGGGTTTGTTTATCCTTGCTAATATCCCATTGGCTGGAGCCCTTTGTTTTTCGTTGGTATTTTTGTTGTTTTTGTTTTATTTCACTGTTGCATACCACCTGGTAATTTTACATCACAACATATTGTGTATCACTTTTACAATATTATTGGTAGCAGTTGTTTTTTTATCAGTTTATTTTAGAACTGTCACTTTTTAACAAGGAATAGGTTTGGCTTAAACATATAACAGCCGACTAGGAGTTACTGAAAGTCATTATGACTTATTTAAAAAGTTATTTGAGGAAATCTGATACTCAAACATGTTTGTCACAAGTTTGAATGTTTTGTTTATAGTTTAAATCCCTCCCCCACCCCAATATTCTCGTGAAGGATCAGGTTTAAAAAAACGGACTATACAACCCCTGTTTAAAAGAGACCACGTTTGAAAGGTTTTTACCTCCTGTATAGATAACAAACTTTTTGCAAAAATGGTTTGTATTTTAAAGAGAAACTTAAACCAAAATATAGACACCACATCAAACCAAAATGTGCCGCACCAACAAAGATGTAGATTTTCATTTTTTATTAATTTAAATTCTATAATGCCATAAAAAGTTACGTTTAAGAGGACTTAGTCTGTTATAAATAGTATAGTCATGTTGGATTATCCATTATGTCGACTACTAACTCATACATTACCAGAAAACAGCCGCAGTGAGTACCGTACTGCATAACTCATACAGGACGGGGGAGTTGTAATTAAATATTAATTTTTTTACTGTTCTCATTTACCTTATTTGTATGATGAACTATCTAGATCCAACATCTGTGAATTTATTCTAAATTTTATATGAGTTTTAAGGCAGAGGCTCTAAGACAAATCGGCAATAAGAACCATTACTTAAACCTAGCTAATTTAAAAAAAAAAACAACAAATCTACAAACTATCACAACTAACAACAACTATCACAGGGGGAAGTTAGAGAATTATTGATGAAGATCAATTGATGAAACAATTGATGAGATCAGATTTTTGCTACAATTTAATTTTCATTGAAAGTTACTTGGTAAATTACCATGAACAAGGCTTAATCGCCAGGCACTCTGGCTAAATGCAGCGCATTGCGCTGCACGGGCCTCCTAGTATTTATTGATGGTGGTATGATGAAAAGTACTGTCCGTAAATTGGTATATCGATACTCAATCTAATTCAACTGCGAGTCAAAGCATTGTACTTGAAACTCGATCTTGCACCAATAACGACCGCTTTCCGGACTAGTGACAAAATATACTATTATTGCTTATCATACATAATACAAAAACTAAAAACTTGAACATCATCTATTGAAACAAACTAAAGAAAAACCAAAGCACCACATTTTACACCAGCGGGTGCCATGCATTGTGCTTTAGCGCCTTTAACTTGGAACCCAGTGCACTTTACTGGACTGGCAGGCCTCCCGAGTTATCAATAATTCCAGGTTATCAAAGTCCTGGTTTGCAGGACTCTGCTGTATTTTAAATTTTTATCCGTATATCAAATTATTGTAAAGTAATAAATCATTAGTTAACATTAATTATGTTTCAATAATCTTATCATTAAGCCTAGTTTTAAATTAAATATTTATTTAATATAAAATGTACTGCTTTATAGGATGGAAACAATTTTAAAATCATTTTGAATGCATGAACAATGCCTTCCGTTTTGATGTTATGACTTGGTTCAACACCGTGTCACTAGATTAACTTATATAAAAAAGAAAGTAATTGAAGCACATTGATTTATCACTTGCTCACAACTTTGATCAGTTTCGCAAGGTATCAATCATCATGTGGATCAGAAATAACACATCCCTAGTGTTAATGTAAACAACAACTGCAGCACTGGATGTTCTGTCTCCAACAGCAAACCCAAGATGTTAGTTTTACAAAAAATAATGAGTGATGAGATTATTATGAGGGCTTTAGCTATGTAGCAGCATCTCCACTTATGTCCTGCCCTTCATATAAACAAAGTATTCTTTGTACAGTATTTTATTTTTTATTTTTACTTTATTTTTTGTGTCTACTGTATCTACGCCAGTGGCATTTTTAACGTTTTGACGAGAAACGGTCCAAACCCCAGTCTTGTTATTATCTAACATCGACCAGTTGTTAGAAAGCATAATTAATTACAAATGGCAACTGGGCCTGGAATCGAACCTTTAAAAAGCTACTAACTTTTCTCAGGATCGAACCGGCAACCTTTGGATTCAAAGGCGAGCACTATAACCACTCAGCTACCCAGCCAGTTATTCTTAAGTATTCTTTGCTGTATTTCTTTGGATCAGTAGTTAGTTTGTTAGGTACCATTTCATCAAACTAAATGTATTTGTGTATGTAGAGTTGTGTATCTAATGTATCTAAAACTTAAAGTTTGCATCTCAGTTTTTGTGTATTGAACTGTCTAACATTTGTTTTTTTTTTTTTCAGACAAACTTTATAGCGAGAGGGTTGGACACATTTTGGAAAGAATATGACAACTTTTTTATAGAGCATGGGAAGTTTGTTCAACGATTATGTATTTTAACTGTGATAGTATTAATTATTTTATATGTCGGAGTTGTCATTCATCAATTTCACATTCAAGGTAAGAGTGTTTCATTAAACATCAATTTAAAACTAATTTTGGAAATGATTTGCTGACAGGGATTACTTTGATGATGATTGGCACTTATGAGGCCAAAGGTGGTAACCGTTGGGAGAGGAAAGCAGTGCTTTTACAGTTCATTAGACTTTATAACCTCAAGTTTCTTGAATTTATACTTCAGTATAAAGAAGAAAGAAGAAAATTTAAAATAAGATTAAAATAAAGAAAAGGTCTAGAGAAAATGAGTAAATTAAATTGTAATCAAATGCAAATTTGTGAAATTATAAATAAGTGAAAAAAACTTTAAGTATCTCTTGTAAATTCCCATACAATTTAAAACTTTGTCGGAGGAAGAAATTTATTATTATTTTTTTCAAATTATATTTTAGTAGGTAAAAAACTTAGTTTATACCTTTGGATGTCATTAGCATAAAATTACACCAATAAACCCATACAAAAATACAATCTCATACAGTTTTTATAAAGACCTTAAAGAACCTACCAGACAAAAAAGAAAGTCAGGATGGTCTCTTTTTTTCAATAAACCTTTGATTATAGTAAAGGTTAAATAATTATGTTTCTACGCATCTAAACGTAGAAATACTTATATAGCTTGTAAAAAGTTAGGAATGTATTTATTCTCAAAAGAAAATTTTCATTTTATTGCATTTATTTCTTTTCTCTTATTTATACAATCCTCTGCCAAGCAGAGGACATGTTTTTAACCCCTGAACTGAGCCAATATTGTTAAAATCTTTTAAAATATGAAGAGGGTACCTAAACCCTTTCAGTGCTATTGTACGATATATCGGATTTCGGCTTTCATTTGAAAAGTCCAACGATCCGATATATCGGCTTGCCGCTGATGTTGCTACTGCAGACTCAGACGGGAATATCGTTGGTCTTGATTGTTATTTCGAAACACAGAGGATTTAATTCAATTTTCCATACAATGGAGATCCAAAATATCCAACTCTAGCACTTTTGGGTTTAACATTTTTTTATAATTTTTTTCTGCCCCCGGATATTGGAAACCCTAGTACTTTTTTTGAAAGTTATATAATACTCTAAAGTTAGCACGAAGCAAGGAAGCACTATTCTAAAGTTATGTTAATATTTTTCAAAATCCAAAATAGGGTTAAACAAAATTTCTACATGTTTAAGTGTCTATGCAACTCTTCATTTGCCATAGATAAGTACCTTAATCCGTCTTAGATTGGTACCTTAATTGAAGATTTTAACACTATTAATGAGGACGAGAGTTCAATACTTAGCTCTCATTAATGATTTTTCTTCTCAGATGAACCAATTCAGTGGTGCAGAAGCTATGGATTGGCTTTCATCGTGTTATGTCTTACTCTGTGGGGTTTTGCCTACTACCTGATAGTATCACCTTTCCTACTTCCTCCGGTCCTGGACATTCTACAGAGTAAACCTGTTGTGGCCTTTTGGAGGTAGGCATTGACATTTTCGTCACAATAGTCCTTCTAGACAGTATTTTCATACATGCGACACATTTTTATAAATGAAGATATTTATTTTGGTACTTGAAACAGTCTTTATTTAAAGTTAAAACCCATTAAAAAATCAAATAAATGAATTAAAATGAAGGTTCAGGTTGGTGCAATCTGTAAGTAATGTATAAAGTTTACTGCTGATCATGTTTCAACATGTTTTTCATAACTTCAAGCAGTATAAATAGGTAAATCCAGCATACATTAAAAAGCGTTTAGCATTTACTGTATTAACTTGTGCAAAAACTCTCTAATATTATATTGTAAAATTTTACTGACAGTATTTTGTGGTGATATTTTTTAAAAAGCTTACCAGATTGATTTTCAATGGAAGCTTCAATTTTCATGCATTTAAAGTTTAAAAACAAATTTTTCTCAGGAAGACTCGGTTGCTGATAGCTGCGACAATAGTTGTGTTGTTGGCAGCATTTCTTGTCTGGGATACAGCTGATGATCGCCGCAGGCTCATATCAGTTGCTGGTTTACTCATTTTTATTGCTTGCGGATTCCTCTTCTCCAAACATCCAACAAGGGTGAGTTTTGATTTTTAAAATCTTTTCAATTTATAATTAAGTTCATCAGTATTGGACAGTATCTATTTGTGATTTGCCTAGGTCTGGTAACTTATAAGACTGTTAACAGAGATGTAAAAGTTTTTCGTCTTCCGTTCCCTTTATAAAATTGTTCTGTAGTTACAAAAACGGACTGAATTGTTAACACGTTCGCGGCGGCATGGGAGCGATTGCTCCCACGCGGAACCCTAATGCCATCCTGATGGGTGCGATCGCTCCCAAGCTGCAATGCTTTACAACGTGATTTTTTTTTAAGCCAGGATCTGAGCTAGAAATCTGATACTTTTCACAGCACTGCTCAATAGTATAATGTATTTCGGGACCACGTGGGTTTTCAATGGGCAGTGCTGCTGCTACGGCAGGGTGACGAATTTATTACTTCTAGGATGGCGAGGAGGTTCGAGCAAAAACCTCGCCGTCGCGAACGTGTTAATGCAACTAGACAGTTTGGAATTGCATTACATTACTACCAAGCAACAAAAGTAGTACAGAAGTGGTATTTGAATCATCAAAGCAGTGAAAGCCCTTTCTTATAGGTACATTTTATGGATACTGCCCCTAAGGGGTGTGCGTTAACTATGCCTATGGTAGTATTCACTGAATCTATATATATATAATACGTGATACCCCTTTTTTGTTAACACTACTCCTCTCTTATTTCTGGACCAATTTTAAAGTTTGAGGTGTCAAAAGAATGGTCTCAGTTCGTAGTTTTGCAATAAGGTTTTAGATTTTTGATATTTTAATTCTGAAGCTCACGGGAAGCCCTCAAAGTTCATTTTTTGTCCATAAGATTAACATGGGGAACAATTTATATTGAATTGCTAAATAAAACAGCTGTTGATAGTTAAACAAACAAACACATGTGTTAAAAGCTGAACAGAAACAAATTGAACTGGTACTGAAATATCAACACAATTTAATACTTTAACACATGGAGTGTCTAATCTGAGGTTTTAACCTTTTTTCAAAATGTAGCAGGTTGATTTTGATTAAAAGTTTTATTTAAACGTATTTGGGCACAAAAATAAGTTTTGTAACTTAACCCTGGAAAAATTCATCTTTGTTTACAAAACAATTTGGAAATTGAAATTTTTAACATGGGTCTTATTGGTTGTCCGACTGGTATTGAAACAATAATGAAAGGGAACAAATACTAGGAATACGCTCCGATGTCCGTCCCGTACGAGAACTTTTTACTCACTTTTTGAGTTATTAGGTGACGCTTTTTTTTGAAAGAGAGGTAAGAAAAATGCATTACGCACACAGGTGGCAGGCCTGTAGTGTGGGACTCCCCTAAAAACGGGTTTACCCACTAAAAAACCTCGCCTCTACTCTTTTAGGATTCTAACCTGGAGTTGTTTATCACATTATGTAGGGCTAGACCTAAATGTGTCTTATGCCCGTGGGGCTCACTCCTTATCCAGCCACTCGATCAAGGGATCTGGGCCACTTCGCGGTCCAGATCATGTTTCTTTTCCAGGAGGATGCCCCACACGAACTGTGATAAACAATCCCAGTTGCCCTCATCCTCCAAGATCTTTTGGCAGACCGAGTCCACCGAAAATGCACCAAAAATTTTTGTGGCCTTCAGGCGGGACCCTTCCCAACGGGGGCAGCGGAAGAATGTGTGTTCCGCATCGTCGGGAACGCCCGAGCAATAAATAGAGAATTGGCAGCCGTTCCACCGATGGTTGGACGTGCTTGATAAGTCGCGCAGTCCATCGTCCTCGGGTGTCGTGCTCCCAGCTGTGTTGCCACTGCTGGAAGGTTCGGGAGCGCTCTGCTGTTCTTGCAGTGTCCTTGCCAATCTCGACTTGTCTCTGATAAATTGTCTTCCTCTCTCCTGCCAAGAGCTTGACAGGGATAACTCCGGCGACCACCAGGACGGCAGGCTCGGACACTGTCCGGTAGGCGGAACACACCCCGAGGGCCGCTCAACGTTGAACCCGGGCGAGTCGCAACCTGTACTACTCTTTATCGAGAGCGTCTGCCCACACCTCTGCTCCATAAAGAAGCACGAACTGAACCGCGGACATCAACAGACGTCTTCTGCTGGATCGTGGAACCCCGACATTGGCCATCAGCCTACTAAGGTAAGTGACTACCTTAGCGGCCTTGTCCGCCGTACGGAATATATGATCCCTCCAGCTTAACTTGGTGTCCACCATAATCCCGAAGTACTTAGCAGCACGAATTGATTGGACCACCTCCCTTCCCATTCGGAACAGAATGACGGTGTCTATCCTCTTCTTCGTAAGGATCACAATCTCCGTCTTACGGAGAGCAAGCGAGAGACCGTGATCGGACATCCATGTGTTGACCACACGCATGTCAACGTTGCGTGCGACAATGAGATGTGCGACATCATTGGCGTACCCAACCAAAGTGGTTTCCTCAGGCATCTCCGACCTCAGGAGGCTGTCATAGGCAACATTCCGGAGATCCTGGCCGAGTATTGAATCTTGCGCGGCACCAGAAGTGACTTCCATCGTCCACGTTCCGTCCCTGACGTCGTTGTCGTAAATATAAGGCTTTGAGAGCGGAGATAATCCTCAATGAGTCGCAACAGATATGCAGGAACGCGAAAGGTGTTGCGAAGCGCATCCAACATATCGACCCATCTCGCCGAGTTAAAGGCATTCTTGACATAAGCGTAACAAGAAGCACTACTCAGCAAGAGAAATGGTTGTGGCTCTCGACTCTCTTCACAGCTCTCCATGGACTCCGGTGATAGTGTCAATCGTTGACCGTCCCTTTCTGAAGCCATACTGACGGGGGCATGAGTCCCCGGCAGCTTCCACGGCAGAGGTCAGGTGGGAACGGATCAGCTTCTCGAACAGCTTCCCAGCCGTGTCCAACGTGTAGAAAGGCCTGTGGGACGACGACAGCTCGGGATCACCTTTGCCCTTGCTGATCAGTACAAGTCTTGCGGTTTTCCATAGGGAGCCGGAAACACCCCTTCTACCAAACAGGCGTTGTACATTCTCAACAACAAGTCAGCATTAATTGAAAATACTTTCTTTAAAGCCTCGCTGGGAATCCCGTCCGGGTCAGGTGCCTTGTTGCTCTTTAGGGAGAGAACGGAGGTTTCCATCTCCTCGAATGTGAAGAGTGGAACGTCATCTAACCGTCCGAAGTCAACCGGCGTACATCCTAGGCCTAGCCTACAAATAAATACATACAAAGAAAGATTTTAGCTAAGACCTCAAAACAAGCAAGTAACTTAATAATAATTATGCTTACAATATTAAAGGTAAATAGATTGTAGAGCGAAATAAAACAATACAATTTAAAATCCATGATTAATTAATCAAAATTAATAAAAATCAAGTAATGTAAGTATTGTAGAATTACGCTTACTTAACACTTAATGCATATTTTGTTACCTGAGACATAGGCTACAATGGCACAACACATTCTAATTAGTTGTTCAATTTAAATCTTTCTCCCAAATAGATATTAGTTGTATCCCATAAATTAGTGAATCACATAATTCCGTACGACACCAATTCATTCCACATCAACATGCCTATCTTTTGGTAGACTATAATTTATAACTTCAACAAGTAAACATCAGTGTTAATCTATTTAATTTAACAAACAGATCTGTCAAAATATCAATTAAATTTAATTTAAAAACGTAACATAACGGCGAGCAAATATAAACAAGAAAAGGTTATGTTGTTGTTTTCAGCATACAGCGACAACTCAGCTGTGATGGGGGAAAATAAACTGATCATAGCAACTAAATTAGTCAAACCATGTAGCCTAAACAACTAAAGTTCTGTCAAAAATTCCGGAAAATAAGCTTTTTTAATACTTGAAAATAATTGCTCCATTATAGTTTATTACCCGGTTTAAAATACTTAAAATCTAACCTGAGAATTTCATTAAAATCAAATTAGTAATAAAAAAGCCTTTTGGGGGTCAAAAATTTGCCTAAGAGAAATTTAAAGTCGATCGTAAAGAATTTTATACTCTATGTTCCATATAGTAAAAAATTCAATTAAAATAGAACACTAAATTTGTGTGCATGGGTTTTCAAACTGCTATAAACTATAAGGAAAAGGGATACCGGTAGTTGGTTGTAAGTGTAATATATAATATAATATATATATATAATATATTATATATATATTCAACATAATCAAACAAGAGAAAACATTTTACCAGCTATAAAAGTTTATATTTCGATTAAATACATCGTTTTCAAAACTTAGCTGGAATTAAATGGTTAAGAACAAACAAAACAAACTAATGTTGGTAAACATAAGAAAACAGATGATTTTGAAATTATTGTATAAATTAAGGTAAAGAGAACAAATTTGTTAAAAGAAGTCACCGAATGTTCAAGCCGTCTGGTTGCCTAGATTTTAAAATAAGTTGATGTGCTATCTCCACATTTCGTAAGTGATGAATGTTGGTGTTCTTGTCAGGATCAGGCTTGGCGTAGTAGATGCCTTTTAAAGTGTAACATTCATCAATGTTTACTTTTTTGTGTTCAACAGCATGTGCTGAGACTGGTCTGATTTTATTTTCATGAGCAACATCAAATCTATGGTTTGTCATGCGGACTCTGAGTGGCGTGATGGTTTGCCCGATATATTCTTTAGTGCAGTGCTTGCATGTTAGCTGGTATATAACATTACTGGTATTACATATATTGGTATATTGCCCTGGTATTGGTATATTGCCCTTGATGGGATAGGTCTTTCCAGTTTTATTGCTTTTGAATGAATCAGAGTCAAGCATCATTTTACATGTACCGCATCTAGGTTTTTTGCAAGGTTGACATGCATTCATTTTTGTTCTGTCGGGACCATCTTCTCTCTTTTCCTCATTACATTCATTAAATTTGGGTTTAGACAAGATATTTTCGAGATTGGGGGGTTTTTTGAAAATAACTTTAGGGATTTTTGAAAATAAATTTTGAGTATCGGGGGAGTTCTGGAGAATGGGGAAGGATAATTTTAAAATTCTATTTAATTTGTGAAGGCCCGGGTAATACTGGGTTATGAATTTTGGGTCACTAAAGTTCATATTGTTAGTATTGTTTTTTTGGGCTTTTGTCTGTCTCTCTATCAATTTCTTAGGATAACCACGTTCATGCAGTGAATTAGAAAGTTTACTTATGTAGCTATTGAAATCAGATTCATTACTACATAACTTCTTAGCTCGTAAAGACAGACTTTTAGGTATAGACTTTTTTATATGTACCGGGTGACAGCTGGTATAATGTAAGTATTGCATTTTATTACTTTCTTTGATATGAATTTTGGTTTTTAACCTGTTATTTTCCAAAAATACATCAGTGTCCAGAAAAGTTATACATTTGTCCGATATGTTCCAGGTAAATTTTAGGCTTGAAAAGTTATTAAGCTCGTTCAAAAAAACCAATAAACTGTCCATACCATGTTGCCAGAGAAGGAAAATGTCGTCAATAAATCTAAACCATGTGAGGGGTTTTAAACTTTGACATTTCAAAAAGTTGCTTTCCAAGTATAACATGCAAGCACTGCACTAAAGAATATATCGGGCAAACCATCACGCCACTCAGAGTCCGCATGACAAGCCATAGATTTGATGTTGCTCATGAAAATAAAATCAGACCAGTCTCAGCACATGCTGTTGAACACAAAAACGTAAACATTGATGAATGTTACACTTTAAAAGGCATCTACCACGCCAAGCCTGATCCTGACAAGAACACCAACATTCATCACTTACGAAATGTGGAGATAGCACATCAACTTATTTTAAAATCTAGGCAACCAGACGGCTTGAACATTCGGTGGCTTCTTTTAACAAATTTGTTCTCTTTACCTTAATTTATACAATAATTTCAAAATCATCTGTTTTCTTATGTTTACCAACATTAGTTTGTTTTGTTTGTTCTTAACCATTTAATTCCAGCTAAGTTTTGAAAACGATGTATTTAATCGAAATATAAACTTTTATAGCTGGTAAATGTTTTCTCTTGTTTGATTATGTTGAATATAATATAATAGCCGATTGGTATTTACTGACAAAGATTACCCCAAATGCCTATCAAAATTTGATAAAAACAAATCGTTTGAACCTGACCCTCTTCCACCAAATCACCCAATTGAACAGTTCATAAGTGTACTATTGTCTAATATATCTCACCATTCATTCCCTGATGATTTGAAAAAAGAAAATAATCTGTCAATCGATGAAATACAAGCTATTAAGTCTCTGAAGAATAACAAAAATATAGTTATATTACCGGCAGATAAAGGTAATACTATTGTCTTAATGAATCGAACAGACTATACTAATGAAGCTAACAGACAACTAAACGATATGTCAACATACACTAAATTAAATAGCGATCCCACATTAACTAACAATAGGAAGATTAGAAAATTTTTACTAGAGAATGGTTCCCAAGAAGGTTTGTCAAAAAAAGCCATTGATCTCCTTACACCCAGAGACCCCAGAACACCGATATTTTATATGTTACCAAAAATACATAAACCTGAACGACCACCACCAAGTAGACCAATAGTCTCTAGCTATGGGTGTCCAACTGAGAGAATATCGGCATATGTTGATGACCAACTTCAGCCAATCGTGAAAGAGTTGCCTTCTTATTAAAGATACAAACCATTTTCTAGAAAGACTAGACAGCATAAAACAGCCTTTGACTGATGAAGTGTTGTTAGTTACAGTGGACGTCCAATCACTGTACACCAATATTCCACTCAATGACGGCCTTCAAGCTTGCGAAAATTTCCTTAGTTCTCGCCCGGTAACATCCAAACCCAGCACCAAATTTTTGATTGGACTCATGAGTTTAGTTTTAACTTTAAATAATTTTAAATTTGCAAATCAAAATTTTCTTCAAATAAAAGGCACTGCCATGGGGACGCGTATGGCTCCTTCATATGCAAATCTTTTTATGGGGAACTTGGAAAGCAACTTTTTGAAATGTCAAAGTTTAAAACCCCTCACATGGTTTAGATTTATTGACGACATTTTCCTTCTCTGGCAACATGGTATGGACAGTTTATTGGTTTTTTTGAACGAGCTTAATAACTTTTCAAGCCTAAAATTTACCTGGAACATATCGGACAAATGTATAACTTTTCTGGACACTGATGTATTTTTGGAAAATAACAGGTTAAAAACCAAAATTCATATCAAAGAAAGTAATAAAATGCAATACTTACATTATACCAGCTGTCACCTGGTACATATCAAAAAGTCTATACCTAAAAGTCTGTCTTTACGAGCTAAGAAGTTATGTAGTAATGAATCTGATTTCAATAGCTACATAAGTAAACTTTCTAATTCACTGCATGAACGTGGTTATCCTAAGAAATTGATAGAGAGACAGACAAAAGCCCAAAAAAAAACAATACTAACAATATGAACTTTAGTGACCCAAAATTCATAACCCAGTATTACCCGGGCCTTCACAAATTAAATAGAATTTTAAAATTATCCTTCCCCATTCTCCAGAACTCCCCCGATACTCAAAATTTATTTTCAAAAATCCCTAAAGTTATTTTCAAAAAACCCTTCAATCTCGAAAATATCTTGTCTAAACCCAAATTTAATGAATGTAATGATGAAAAGAGAGAAGATGGTCCCGACGGAACAAAAATGAATACATGTCAACCTTGCAAAAAACCTAGATGCGGTACATGTAAAATGATGCTTGACTCTGATTCATTCAAAAGCAGTAAAACTGGAAAGACCTATCCCATCAAGGGCAATATAGACTGTAATACCAGTAATGTTATATACCAGCTAACATGCAAGCACTGCACTAAAGAATATATCGGGCAAACCATCACGCCACTCAGAGTCCGCATGACAAACCATAGATTTGATGTTGCTCATGAAAATAAAATCAGACCAGTCTCAGCACATGCTGTTGACAAGGGCGGATCCAGAGATTCGTTTTGGGGAGGCGGTTCCCAGAGATTACCCCCCCCCCCCCATCCCCGCCCATTAGAGCAAAACAACATTTTGGAAACGAGCGGAAGAGAATCGGTTGGCCGGCATTTGGCCAACAAAAATACATCAATTGCACTGTATCATAAATCGTAACATTCACGGACAATTAAACACACTTGCATTTCCTCAATCAACACTGAACAAACAAGTATACACAATTGCTCCAAAAATTACATCCCCGAATAAAAATATTGTACCGGTAGGGCCTATGGTTATCACACGTCACGATAACTGCAGCGCCAAGGATTATGCCTAAGTGAGGAAGCGGGGGGATTCCTTTCTACTAGTTGCCGGAAAATATGTTTAGCCTACATTTGTAATAAGGAACAGATTACTAAGACAACCGTCATAGCTGGTTTTTGTGCTTTTATTTACATTCAACTAAATCAAATTATTAAATAGATTTAACCTTAAATATTGTCGACAATCTCTAACAGATTAATTGAGAAAATGTCATGAATCTCCTAACCTAAATTGAAAAACATGATTCAATAGAAAAACTTATATTTAATATAAATTTAATAAGATTTTATATAACTTCCAAGATACCCTAAACGAAAACTAATAAGTCTCTTATGAACACAAAGATTAACTTTGTCCATAATGATTTGATAAAATCAGAATCAGTCGATAACCTGCGAAGCTGTTTCATAGTTAGTTATCGCCTGCCCTGCCGTCTACTGCATTATGTGTTTACTCCCACTCCGGCGCGGCGCCTGACAAGTGGTGACCCTGGCGGTCCTAGCTGGAGATAGTTAAACCAATTACAACTGTACGAAAACGAAAACCCAAACCAGAACCAATCGCGGAAAACCACCCCTCTTATTCCCACCGATGCTATCCGACGGAGGCTTTGTGAAGTCTACGGCTCGGGGATGCCACGTAATAACACTCGTTCGTCATACTAATGGCGGAATACGATAGGTCTGAATAACTTGCCGTTCATAAGTAAATAAATTTATTTGGGAGATAAGAGTACTGTGGCCGTGATGTATTTTCTTTACGACTTTAATTTAAATGTTTTAACGTTTGATTTCTTACCTGCTTGTTATTAATTTTTTGCCCTGAACCTGACAAAAAAATTATTTTTAGGGGTTTGGGGGGGGCGACCGCCCCTACCGCCCCCCCCCTTGGATCCGCCCCTGGCTGTTGAACACAAAAAAGTAAACATTGATGAATGTTACACTTTAAAAGGCATCTACCACGCCAAGCCTGATCCTGACAAGAACACCAACATTCATCACTTACGAAATGTGGAGATAGCACATCAACTTATTTTAAAATCTAGGCAACCAGACGGCTTGAACATTCGGTGACTTCTTTTAACAAATTTGTTCTCTTTACCTTAATTTATACAATAATTTCAAAATCATCTGTTTTCTTATGTTTACCAACATTAGTTTGTTTTGTTTGTTCTTAACCATTTAATTCCAGCTAAGTTTTGAAAACGATGTATTTAATCGAAATATAAACTTTTATAGCTGGTAAATGTTTTCTCTTGTTTGATTATGTTGAATATAATATAATAGCCGATTGGTATTTACTGTAATAAGGATATATATATATATATATATATATATGTATGTATGTGTCCCTAGACACGATAACTCTCGTAAAAATGGTCCGATCGATACCAAATTTGGTAGAGATGTGTAATCCTATGTTTATTCGGATGAGTTCGAAAACCAGACATATCGACCTACCGGAAGGGGTAGTTTTGGGGGGTTTTGTACCCCAAAAATGGGTTTTTTGCATTTTTCATATGTAAAATTTAAATATTTTAAATTTTTATTTTGACCATTGGATTTAGCTCAAAAAAACACACAATTTGGTATCTTGAAGCTTTGCTCTATCTCCATTGGTTACCGAGATATTACAAAGTCTAAAGACAGTACATTGTCTTTTAGGGCTCCAATGTTAATCTTATGGAGAATAAGGATGTGTTAATATTTCACTTATTAGCCAATATTTTTGGATGAAACTTGGTATTTAGCTTCATTTGGTTGAGATTCATCCATTTAAGGTAAAAAGTCTTGGTTTTTATACTTATCATGGCAGCAAACCTGCATACTCTTTTCCCATGTTAATCATATGGAGAATAGGCAAACTCTTTTATTTATGTACAGATATTGATGAAACTTACTATATGTCTTTATATGGTCGAAATCAAGGAATCTAAAATAAATAAAGAGAAGGTAGGGGTCAAGACATGCAATGCCCTCTATGCACCAGGTGTTCTTTTGCACCTGTGACGTCATCATTATCATTTCCAGTAATAGTAAATGGTGATGTCATAGGTGCAAAAGAACACCTGGTGCATAGATGGCATTGCATGTCTTGACCCCTACCTTCTCTTTATTTATTTTAGATTCCTTGGTCGAAATAAATTTTTTCTATGCTAAAAACCTACTTTTAGTGTCCCCCATGGCAGCATACCTGCATACTCTTTCCCTATATTTATCTTAAGGAGAATAGACATTTATTTCCCTATTTATGAGCACATGATGAAATTTTGTTTACAAGTTTAGCTGGTCAAAATTAATATTACTAATTTTGAAATCTACCCTTAATTCTAACTGTACAAAATCTCTCATCTTTTGAAGCCAAAGATGAGAGATTTTGTACAGTTAGAATTAAGGGTAGATTTAAGAATATTTCTATTGTAAGTTTCTATGCCCCAACGGAGGATGCAGAAGATGAAGAAAAGGATATATTCTATGAAAGACTGGAAGAAGTTACCAAGAAGATACCAAAATATGATGTAAAGATATTGTTAGGTGATGCAAACGCAAAAGTTGGAAGAGAAGATATCTGGAAAACAGTTGCTGGTAAAGAAAGTCTACATGAAGAAAGCAATGACAACGGTACAAGACTTTTGAGCTTGGCAGAGGCAGCCAATTTTAATGTGATGAGCACATTTTTCCCGAGAAAAAATATTCATAAGATGACATGGACATCCCCTAATGGAGAAACTAGGAATCAAATTGATCATGTTTTAATTGACAACAGACACAAATCACATGTTACCAATGTTCGTAGTATAAGAAATGCGGAATGTGGATCCGATCATTCTTTAGTCCTAGTAGAAGTAAAACAAAAAATTTGCATTGGCACAACAACTAAACAAGAAAAACCATTAGTTATAGATGCAGAAAGGCTTAAAAACCCACCAATTGCTCAAGAATTTAGATTGAAACTATCAAATCGCTTTGAGGCACTAAAAGAAGAAAATGAGAAACTTCAGATAGATACAGAAAATGGAAGTGTTGAAAGACAGTGGGACGCTCTAAAGAAAACTGTACAACATTGTGCACTGGAGGTTTGTGGAAGAAGAAAAAACAAGAAGAAGAATCCATGGTTTGATGAAGAATGCATGGATAGTATTGAAAAGAGAAAGAAATCGAAAGAGGAGTGGACGAACAACAATACAGGAGAGAGTAGAATAAGATATCATGTACAAGTAAGGGAGACATCAAAAATTATACGTAAGAAGAAACGTGATTGGATGAAAGACTTAATACTTAAAGCTGAACAGGACAGAACAGTGAACAACACAAGAGAATTCTACCGCTCAGTAAGGTTTTTTAAGAAGGGTTATATCCCTAATGCTTTTGGGGTAAAGAACAAAGAAGGAGGATTTATGGTTAAAGAAGAAGAATGCCTAGAACGCTGGAGAGAATATTTTTCCGAACTATTAAATGGTGAAGAGATAGATGTCGAAGAGGAAAACATACAATTTTTGAATGTACAGCCCTTTGTTCCTAGCCCTTCCAGAAATGAAGTAAAAGAGGCCATCAAAAGTCTCAAAAACAACAAGGCGCCAGGAGAGGATGGAATAACAGCTGAAATCCTGAAATATGGTGGAGAGTGTGTAACCGAACAAATACATAATCTAATCTTAAGAGTATGGAAGTTTGAAACTATACCCAAAGAATGGCAAGAGGCAATAATCATACCTATCCACAAGAAAGGTGATAAGTTGGATTGCAACAATTACAGAGGAATATCCTTACTAAACATTACGTACAAAATATTCTCGAGAATAATCCTCAAAAGATTAGAAGAGTATACAAACACAATCATACAAGAGAATCAAGCCGGATTCATGAGAGGTCGATCCACAACTGATCAAATATACATTTTAAAAGAATCAATAGCAAAATACTGGGAGTTTAAAAAAGATTTCTACTGTTTGTTTGTAGATTTTTCAAAAGCGTATGACAGCCTGATCAGAGACAAGATTTGGGAAAAAATGGAGAGTTTTGGAATTCCAAGTAAATTAATAAGACTAGCTAAGCTGAGTACCCTAAATTCAAGATGTAAGGTAAAAGTAAATGGAAAAATCACCAATAGTTTTGAAGTAAACACTGGAGTACGTCAAGGAGATGGAGTGTCACCTACATTGTTTAACATAGCCATCGAAGAGGCGCTGCAAAGGGTAAAAAACTCAGATAAAGGAATCACGATTGGAGTAAATATAAATATACTGGCATTTGCAGACGACATTGTCGTATTAGCTGAGAAAAAGGAAGACTTAGTATATCTGACAAATATTTTGATTGAAGAAACTGAATATGTAGGACTAAGGATAAATGAAAAGAAAACTAAATTTATGCAGATTAGCAGATATCAAAACATAAACAGACACTGTAACCACAATTTAAAATGTAGGAACTATAATTTTGAAAAAGTAGAATATTTTACATACTTAGGAGTGACACTTACACACAATAACTCAGAAGAATTAGAAGTCACCAATAGAATAAGATCAGCAAATAACAGTTTTTATGCATGTAACAAGTTGCTTAGCTCAAGACTCCTCTCACATACATCAAAGCTAAGAATATACAAAACAATCATTAGACCAGTACTGCTGTATGGATCAGAAACCTGGATCTTCAACAAAAAGGAAGAAAGAAAAGTCCGTGTTTTTGAAAACAAGGTACTGAGAAAGATCTTTGGGCCCACACTAGAAAATGGAGTATGGAGGATCAAACACAACCATGAGATCCACCAATTATTTAATGATCCAGACATAGTGGGCGAGATTAAAAGCCGAAGATTACGTTGGACTGGACACATACTGAGGAAAGTAAACGACTCAATAACAAACAGTGTGTTGAGAAATAATCCCGTAGGCAGAAGACCAGCTGGAAGGCCCAAAACAAGATGGTGGGACCAGGTCCGAAGAGACATGAGGAAAATGGGGATAAGTGAGGAGGATGCTGCTGACAGGACCCACTGGAGAGGCTGTGTTGATGAGGCCAAGTACCGACTGGGGTACGAGTGGCCACGCCAGTAAGTAAGTAAGTAAGTAAATTTTGAAATTCGCTGAGTACGCAGGTCTGCCGCGACGGGGGTATTTTTTTTAATAGAGATCGCTCCTGGTCTGTATGAAGGTTTTAGGTTAAAATACTGTAACGAAGTGACACTATTCATGTACAAAAGTGTATAAAATGAATTTAATGAACAAAGATATGATTGATTCATTCATTCATTAGTCACTCGTTCAGATTCAACCAAAATAGTAGTTGATATGGAACAAATAATATTTTATAAGAGAAAGATCTGTTCCCTGATTTGCTAGCATTTGTTATAACAAAAGCAGTCTAATGACTCAATTTACTACCCTTCTTCCATATAAGATTAACATTGAAACTTGGAAAGAATGTAAAAGCATAGCCCTGAGGGCCGATGTAAATTATAACGGGATACTGCTCATCTACAGACACTACCTTTCTAGCGGTATGTGCAAATCTCTCGTACAATGCTCACAAGTATAGTAAAGAAAAAATAAGGAAAAGAATCATGCGTGCCTATTAATACATATAGATACTTTATTTACGTCATGAGCAAATTTATGTCTTGATATCTGGGGGTGCTTGATATCAATGAAAGGCATGAAATATTTAAATGCCATACTCATTCACCAACAAACAATTTAAATGGTTTGTTTGTTTTAAGGTCTGAAGGTAGCCTATTTCTTTCATAAAAAAATAATCCTATCAATAGATTATGTTATTGCTCATTACAATTGTAAAAAAATGCTATCCTAAAAATTGTACCCCCTAGTACAACTACAACTGTATATCCGCCCATGATTTTAGTTTTATATACCATGTGAATATAATGCATAAACTTCAGGGCATGTCAAGAAAAAAATTCCAAACTTTATTTAATTGAGTTTAAAAAAATATTTCATTTAATTACAATTTTCACTTGTTTCAGGTACAATGGAGGACTGTTTTTATGGGTATTCTGGTTCAGTTCCTCGTGGGACTTTTTGCCATAAGATGGAGGGTTGGCCGCCAGATTTTTGAGTGTATAGGAGGTTTAGCTGAAGAATTTTTAGAGTATTCTTATATTGGAGCCACGTTTGTCTATGGTGATTTACTTGTGAGGAAAGAAGCAGTTTTCGTCTTTCAGGTAATTTAAAAATAAACAGTATCAGATATTAGACTGAATAAACTTCATCCCAGCAAGGAATGGAAAAATGGTATTAAACACCACCCAATGATGTCTTGATCTAAAGTAGCTGAAGTGTTGTGGGCTGCCGCCCTGCGACTCCACACGTGCATCTTGACTTTTATGAAAGTACTCCAGTTTTTTGCTAAACATGAAATAAATTTTCTCCTCAACCATTTGGTGTATACAGTAATATTTCAAAGTACGAGTTTAGTTTTACAGCTTGTTTAAGTTGTGACAAGTAAAATTGATTTTAATTAGACAATTTTTTTAAATAAAATAATTTTTCAACATTTTTAACCCACATTACTTTTTTTAATACAAATATTTTCTAAGATGCATTTTGTGTAATTTTATTTTGCTTTTAATCCTTCGTAAACCTTATAAGTTAAATCAAAATCGTTGTAGCTGTTTTTGGAAAAGTTAAATTCATCATATTTTATAGATATATAGTAGTTTAACTAGCCTTTTCCCATGGCTACATTCGCATTACTCGTCAGGTTAAGCTCGTTAGCATTGCTCACTCAAAGGCATTGCTGCCTCCGAGAATGTATACAAAGTTTCATAAAGATCAGTTGAGTAGTTTTCACTTGAAAGCATGACAAACATCTGGACATTCACATTTAATATTAGTAGGGATGATCTGTTGGAGATAGAATCATTGGTCTACTCAGTATTATTCCATTTCACTTGGATTGGGAATCTTGGGATTAATACAGGAGTGTTAACTAAGTCATCAATTAACTAGTTATCGTTGACTAAATATTGACTCAGACTATATATTTTTTAATCCTCTGGCCGCCTCCTTTTTAAATCTAACCTCTATCAGTCGAAACCATTGTAAACTAACAAAGCAAAAATCATGTTTATAAGCTTAAAGCTATAAAAACCTTTTTCCCGTAATTTTATATATATTTTAAATATTATTAGACATACACACTTATTAAAAATAATCCTTGTAGTAAGCCTGCCGTTAAAAATTTATTAAAATTTTTTAAATTATTTGTTATAGTTTGAATTTTTTTTCTTTTCCATTTTACAGGCACTGTCAGCCATATTCTTTGTAAGCATGATTGTACAAGTGCTATTCTACGTCGGATGGATGCAGATAATTTGTCTTAAGCTTGGGTGGTTCATGCAGGCAATTCTGGGCACAACTGTCATGGAGTCTGTCAACGCAGTTTCCAGCGTATTTCTTGGGATGGTAAGTCACTGATAGGCTGCATTTATAACGACAAAGATACACACTTTTTAACATTTTTAAAGTTTGCTTATATACAGTATTTTATAGATTGAAAATTAAATGTATTAAAAATGCCCTAAGTAAATACTTTAAGTAACTAAAATCTGTCTGCCATTAATTAATTTTCATAAATTTTTGAGTCTGTAGATAAGTTAACTAGACTCAACTGCTTGGAAGCATATGAATGATCACAAACTTGTTTCAGACTGAAGCACCTTTGCTCTACAAGCCTTATATAAAAGACTTGACACTATCAGAAATGCATGCGGTTATGGCTGGAGGATTTTCTACTATTGCAGGTAACTGTTATTGAATAAGAATTCAGATGTTTTCTTTTTGTATTAGACGTCAAAATAAAATTTTACTATTTCGTATTGGTATGATTAGGGGTGGCAGGTGCCCCCTCTCTATATACTTTTAAAACATTAAAAAGCATGTTAGTACTATAAATGTAGAACTGAGCTTCCTTCGGTAGATTGTAAGTTATTTATTAAAGCACATGATTGATGGTGGGGGGAGGGGGTGTATTTCCATCGTAGCCATCATACAGTAATTGGAAACCTTGCTGCCTTCCCGTCAAAACGCTGACATTACTACAAAGCTATTTTGTCTTACATGAAACCTCGGTAACACCAACGGTACACGTAATAACCAACGGTGTTAATTTTGAAGGAGTTTCTTTGTATATTTGTAGAAATAAATACTCATAACAAATTATTATGAAACTGTAAAAACAAGAAACTGTAAACTTAAACAGTCATGTCTGATCAAACTGCACAGTCATTGCTTACATCACTTGTTTAAACTTAAAAACCAAAAATAGTAACAAAAATAATATTATATAACTTTTTTAACAATTTAGGTACAGATAAAATAACTCAGCTCATCATTAACAATGAATAGAAATACCCACGTCGCAGCAGACCTGCGTACTTGGACACCAAAGTAGAGCGAATTTCCAAAGGAATTTGAGATTTTGTATTTTCCCCAAAATCCCATAGGAATGAGTATAGGTTTACTGCCATGGGATGTTGTTAAAAAATATTAGTTGTTAGGAAATGTAATGGTTTTTAAAGGTAAAATTAAATATTGTATCAATATTCAGCAACTTTTTATTTTCCCTATAAACCCCATGGTGAGTATGTAGGTTTGTACTCACATGAGTGTTGTAAGTAAATATCAGTCAACCCTTAGTTAGTGAAGGTACATGCCAAATTTATCAAATTATGTCAATAAATAAGCGAGATATAGGGTTTTGTTGATTTCCCTTAAGATTAACAGGAGAAACCTATTTTTAGCTTTTCTCCGGAATCTGTGAAGCCATGTTAAAAATTCAAAATACTAAATGGTTTTTTTAAGCTCTTTTATATGGTTATAGTTAAAATTTTGGAATTTGTTCCCTTAAAATATTAAACACTAACTTCATTCCACCCTGTATATATACACACACACACATATTTATGAATATTAACAAACGGTATTTTCAGCTTTTGGGGATCTCAAAAATAAAAAAGTAGCATGGTCCCGGGCTTAGGTCTTACCATGACTACTACCGTAACGGCGAATGCCCTATAGGAAAATTTGTTAAAAATTCATTGTCATAAATTATTTCAAACTTGCAAAAAATCTGACAAATCCTTGAATAATTGTATAACAATTAATTGTAGACCTGGAATTCTGCAGGGAGTGTTTTTGCTGCCTACGCGTCTTTTGGAGTTGACCCAGCCAACATCATCACTGCCTCAATCATGACGGCTCCAGCAGCCCTCTGCTTCTCCAAACTCGTCTATCCGGAGAGCACCCGCTCAAAAACTGACTCAAACACTGTGCAAATATACGAGAGGTAAAATATATATTGGCAGAGAAAATCCTGTGTATGGTAGTTACCCATGTGGAAAAGATTTTCAGCAGTGACTTAAAATAGGGTTGATACCTTCTTATAATTTTTTGACATTTCACTTTTTTAACAAATAAATATGGTTATTAAACGTTCCCTGCTAAGGGCCAGAGGCGTGTAGGTCACCAGGATGCAAAATTTTTTTTATCTCATCTCATCTGATAGTTTTTGTTAGACCAATACCAATATCCTCTAGCAGTGAACCATACCACGGTAATTTGTATTTATATATTTTATGAGAGACCACTCAAATTAAATCACTTTTTATAATATTGGTTTTGGTTTAATTGTTCTCTGCAGTTCAATCCTCCCCCTCTACCACTGATAGAGATTAGATACCCCTATTGGGAGTGCAACAACACCCCTTTTAAGATTAGATACTACTTCATATTAAAAGTTCAGGAATGAGGCACAAAACTTAACTGCTGGACAGAGTACGATAAAACACCTTCACCCTTCCTCTTCATTCCTTGGTGATAACTGCTTTGTGACAATCCAAAGATTAAATAGGTAAGGTAAACCTACCAAATGCGCTAAAGTAAAGGATAAAGTCACTTTAAATAACTAGTATACGTGTTGCTCGAAATCAAGCAATTTATTTTAATACAATACAAATGTTACTTTTAGCTCTAAATCAATAACATCCGACCAATCCAATATTGTGAATCTCTTTAATCACCAAAACAACATGTATTTACAGCTGATTATTATCAGATGTTTAAAATGCTTTATTTAATCCAAATGTTATTTAAATGGGAAATTTTGAGATTTCAATGGTGGATAGCGCCTTTATTTTCATTCTGATTCTTATAAATTTTTGGCGGAAACAACTACAGGCCAAGCCCTATCCGACGACACCAAAAACTTGAAAATCGGTTAAAAATTGTAGGAGGAGTTCTCAAGATAAAAAAAAAACCCTTAGCGTATTAAATAAGTATAGATTGATGAAATAAAAGATTCAGTAGTCACCTAAGACATATTAGGAAGATGTTTATAAGTATGAGCTAGGCTTTGTTGTTAAGATTGACTATAAATTAGCTACTAAAATAAAATATATAAATAATTTAAAGTATCTTAAGTTTAAGTTCGAACCTCAAATTGACAGCCTTTCCCTAATTTTGGTCTTGCATTGCCTAATTCCGTTCGTTCGATATGAAAGACAATATGATATTAGATATTATTGTTTACTATGTCAAATATATTAATGTATCACCTGTGGGAGCAAGAATTTTCAAGTAGAAATGTATTATACACTTAGAAATCATGATCATATAATCTGCAATATGTAATGCAGAGGCAGAAAATTCTACAATGATTTCAAGGCAAGCTCAATTTCTGTGCTTTTGCACCATTGGTCCGATGTTGATGAAATTTGGTATGTAAGTCTTAATCCAAAATAATAATAATAATAATAACATTTATTCCGCTGACATTATATGACATTGTATGGGAATGTACATAGTTTAGAGAATCTACATAAGTCTTTTAATGTGTTTCACAATTTAAGCGTTCACATTTCAAAATTTTATTTCACTGAGTTATTCCAATTTTTTCAATATTTTTTCTTCATTCTTCTTTTTTCCTTCTTTTGCTAAATTCCAGGGGTTTTTATCTTTTTTTAGCAAATTTCTCCATAGGGACTAGCTATTATGGTGGTAGTCACCAGGGGTGTATTTACATAAGGGCTAAATGGGCTATAGCCCAGGGCGGCAGAATTCGGGGGGCGGCAAATTTAGAAAAAAAACGACAATTTTTCAGCCACAAATTAAAAAACTCTTATTTTTTGAGGTGGAATATTTTTTTAAGAATTATACAGAAAATTTGAGACACAAAAGTGACTATTTTCTAAACCAGATCATAATATCTTAGCGCAAGGCGTCATTCAATAGCTTTAAAGAGGAGATGGGAGCACTCAGCACTACGTTGATTTGTCATAGTAGCAATCCACGCGTCGGCGCAAAGCAAAGAAACCTCCCCCCTTCCACCTGTATATACATCTGCCACCGCCGAGCTGCACCACCGCAGTGTGTTTGGGGTGGGCGATTTCAAAATCCATGTTACGTTCACATACGTACAGGGATATATTTCCGAATAGGCAGACTAGGCGCGCGCCTAGGGCGGCAAATTTTAGGGGGCGGCAAAATTTGGGGAAGAAATAATTTAAAAATTGGAGTTTTAGTCTTTAAATGTAATTTAAAAGTATGTTGCATGCCTTCTTTAGTAATAAAAAAAATGTTTAGCAAATAATTTTGAGAACGACAATTCGGCTATTTAAAATACTTTCATTAAGTATAAATTATTCAAGAGCATCTTAACGTTAAGGCCGGTCTACGTGAGCTCGAATGCCGCCGCGCGGCCGCAGCATAGCACTAGGCGAGTTTGATGGATGCAGAGGTTCACGGGAATCATGTTTTAAAATTAAATCATTAAGATAAAGATCGACTCTTAACTTTTTCTAAAAGTAGGAAGAAGGATCTCGTGTTCTCTGGTTTTAGAATTTTTGAATGAAATTTCAAATTTCTGTTATTACTAACTGTCTAAAATCAACTGTTTTTCTCGATGCAAATGCAAGAGTTTTGTTTTAATCCTGTTATCTTCTGCTAAATGCAGCCTATAGCTATAACTAAGGTGTCCATTAAAGAAGAATGACGGTGCTATATTTCCGTTGTTACACTTATATAATCTCACTTTGGTAGTTTCATTAAAACTAATAGATAACTCCAGTAAAAATCTAGAAAAACAGGCGATTTTAGATAGTTAGGAGCCTATAGCTGAAATTAGAAATTAGATTAAAAAATTCTAAAACCAGAGAAGACGAGATCCGTCTTTATACTTTTAGAAAAAAGTTAAGAGTCAATCTCTATCATAATTAGTTAATTTTAAAACACGATTCCCGTAAACCTCTGCAGCCTTCAAACTCGCCTAGCGCTATACGGCCGCGAGACGGCATTCGGTTAACGTCGCGTCGTTCGTGCTCAGGTAGACCGGAGCCTTAAAAACTATCAAACTAAAGTCAATCATTTATTCACTACGCTGCTGTACTGAGTTTTCCGTGCCGCCCTTTTCCTGTTGGCCTGGCGAACGTAATGTCGCGTCGTTGCTCGCTGCACAGAAAAAGGAAACAAAATCGTTTCCTTTTTCTGTGCTTGCGGTCGCGGCCGTGGGCTTTCGCTCCACCTTCCCGTGTTTACCTCGTACGCCACTTTCCTATGCTTACTTCGTTGGCAGTGACAGCGTCAGGCGCCAATGCCAATGTAAACATTGTGGTGTGTAGTAGGTAGCCTATACTTCAATTGTGTTTTATACCAACTTGTAATGCATAATTGTGAGTTAAAGTGTTTAATTTAAATTGTTGTCTCCAAGTATGAATTTACAGTAATACTCAATGGACTTAACTACAGTTATTGATTCATTTGCTAGATTAAAATTAAGGAAAAAAGTGTGAAGTAGCCTAACTCCAAATAAACCACATTTCATATTATTATTTTAAGTAAAAGTACTTACTTTTTCGTTTTTATTCATTTAGTTTCTTGTAAATAAACCCGTTTCTTTTTTTTTTTTTTTTTTTTTAATAATGTGCATTTAATGTTCAATAACAATAGTTAAGAGTTAAGAGCCCATGTATATGGACGTTTTCATGTACCGTTTTCGCGCTGTAAAACGCGATTATGACTTCTTATTGGTTACAACAATGTTGCGCATTCCATCATGTATCCAAAATGAGACTCACTTTTTGAATGAAAACGGCGCAGCAAATACACTCTTAAAAAATGCTCAAAATGTAGTATGTTTGTTGATGCATTTCAGAATGCAATTACTTATTACTTTTCTACAAAATCAGCTGACACTTCATGTGAGGACGGGGAGTGCGCTGACAAGTTTGGGGGGGGGGGGGCGGCGGAAAACTTCGCTGCCTAGAGGCGGCAAATACTTAAATACGTCCCTGCATACGTATCACATAACCTAGGTTATGTGACATTTATAATTGATACGGTATTATAGCAATCATCAAATGAGAGAGGTGCCGATAGGTAGAAGATAATTAATCGTATTTTTTTTGTGCCTTTCTTCATTTTTATGCGATTGGCTTCATTATAATTTGATGGAGAATGGTTCGGTCCTAGCACTGGTCTTCTTGCCATTCGTTATAAGATTCTAATATTAATTATTTACTCATTCTAGATTATTTGTACATTGGAACCTTTAAATACCCCCATCGCAGCAGACCTGCTTACTCAGCGAATTTCCAAAGAATCTTGAGATTTTGTATTTTCCCCATAAACACCATAGGAATGAGTATGTAGGTTTGCTGCCATGGGATGATGTTAGAAAATAATTTCCGTCTTTTTGTATCCCTACTGGTGGAAATAGAATGGAAATTGGGACAATAATTGTGGATATAAATTAGGTCATTATGGCGGGGGCGGCACTTTTTGAATAGCCCAGGGGCGGAAAATTTCTAAATCTGCCTCTAGTAGTCACGGTAAGACCTAAGCCCATCAGGACCATGTTACTTTTTTGTTTTTAGGTTCCTGTTTCAATATATTAAAAATATATGTTGCTTTATTTTTTTAAGGATATAACTCTAAAAACAGATAATTAAGTAAATTAAGTTTAATTCCCAATGAAGGATGACTTATGGATACTTAATTGTTTTAGTTACCATTGTTACGACTGGAGTTTAGCGGTGGGCGGCGTTTGTTTGGTTTACCTTATCATGATTTTCTTTTTGTTTGAAAGTATCTAGCTTTTGTACTGTTTATGAATTTTCTGTTTATATCCAATGCCTTCCTCCGTAACCTTCATTGTCATTAGTTGACTTAGAATAATTATATTTGACGACTAAAACATGATATAATACCATGGAGGCTTACATGAATTAGAGGTGGTGATAAGCATGTTAGTTGCCACAACATTTTAACCTTTCAAAAAGCTCATAATGCTTGATTTTTCTCTCTTACATTTTTTGGCATGCCATATGTATTGTTTCCCTCTTTTTGCTAGGAACAATAATAGTTATGTGACAACTATAATAGTGTTTGTAGAAACTCCAGCTTGTACCAGCAAATTGCTGGATTCAAACAAATTATTTGATCGAGAAGTTAGTTTACCAGTCAGTACCAATCAACTTCACTCACAATTATGTATTTGTCATAATTTCAGTGAGGACAAGAGTGTGATGGATGCAGTGATCCAGGGAGCGTTGGTGGGGATAGGAATGGTTGCGGGAATCACTGCAACAATCATTGCGTGTGTCTCCATTATAGCATTCTTCAATGACATGCTCGCTTGGCTCGGCTTGCTGGCTGGCATAGAGGACTTCACTCTTGAGGTTCGATGTTTTTTGTAATTATTCTAAACACCAATAAAATAAATATTAGCTCCTTGCACCTTTGTTTGTCTTTGCATAAGACATTTTAATATTTACAAAACCGTCATTAACACGTTTAATTTGACTTGACTATCTCAGTTGGTATAATAGATAGATAGATTTTGGATTTCATAATAGATTAGAAAAATATAATAAAGAAATACAAAAATATTTTTAAAATACATGCAAATTTGAGTGCAGGTGGAGGGATTAAGTGGGGACCAATGGTTCACCGATGCTGCTGAGTGTAATTCTGCATTAGAGCAAATGCAATCTTTCCACTGGTGTAGAATTTACACGGTTGCAGAGGCTTGCACATAAATGGACAAATTCTTTTTAATGCTTATTGCGAGTGTTGTATCAGGTGCTGTTTTTCTAAATAGGCTGAAAGGCTGGATCCTATAGCAGAAGATTTTTAGGGGCGTCACTGTGGTAATTGACTAAAAATTGAAAATACTTTTGCTACTTTAAAAACAAAAACATTTTTAAGCCCATCTTTCTGATTTGAAACATATTCATTTATGGAAATAAAAATATGTTGATTTTTTCTTACGAATTTACTTCATGTAATTTTGTAGCACATTTTTATGTATAGGGTAGTTGTTATATCGACATTATAGTTTGTATAGGGCAGAGGGGAAAAGGGTATACTATACACTAGCGCTCCCAGTGTTTAGAGATTCACACATACATTTCTCTAAACTCCTTTATTTAATTTAATAAAGAAGTTTAACTCCTTTATTAAATTCCTCCTCAGCCTTCCTCACTTAACTCCTTTATTAAATTCCTTTTTAAGTAATCTATATATTAATACGCAAGCATGTTTTATTTCCTTCTTTTTTCTCAGCTCGTGTTTATCTAGGAGAAATCTGCGCATACCGTTAGAAAGGTATAGTCCTGTAGATGAGCAGAATCCCATTCTAATTCACATCGGACTCCAGGGCTATGCCCTACAGGCTTTTAAAGTTCCAATGTTAATCTTATGGAGAAAGGAAAATTAATTGAATCATTAGACAGCTGTTGAAAAAACAACTGTTAGAAAAATAGGAAGAACAGATGTTTCAGTTATGAAATGTTTTTAAACTGCTTGAGTCGAGATCAACTGAAATTTTGGTCGAATTTCGACCAGGAGGCGATCTCTAGTTTTAATCAATTTACAAAAGAATTGGCAACAAAATAGAGCAAACCTTTTCGTTTTGATTTTAAAATACAACATCCCCCATAAAAAATATAACTTTTATAACTAGATCAAAAGATTTACTGCATTAATTGCCAGGCGGAGCTGTTCCGCCAACATCATAATCAACAGTAAAAATAGTAGTTTTGAGTAATATCTACACATCAGGGACCACCAGCTTCTTCTACCCCAGACCTTTCACGTTAGAGTGTGGCAACTATGAAGATGTTGACTATGACGATGTCACAAGAAAGCTTTCAAACTTCTCTTGTTTTTGTTTCAGTAAAAAAAAGTACCAATCAGTGACGACAGGGGCGGTGAAACGTAGTGATTCGGGCGGCGTTCTTTTATTTTCTCTAAAGTTTTACTGTACATTGACTTACATAGAACGGTGTAGGTCTATGTTAATTTATTAACTGATCAAATTGAGTTCAATTTGATTCAATTTAAACTTCAATTTTAATTTAAAGTCATTCGAACTACGTTTTGTAGCTTATGACAAAACCAACATTAAGCTAGCAGTTTCTTCTGTACTGCCTTGCCTGTCCGCTGTTCTAGCTACTCCTGAGAAGTCACTTTGAGTCTTTGTGTTGTGATCCCTGGCTTAAAGTATACAATTGCAGAATATACAATTCATAAAAGTATTTGATACTTTGATATTGAGAAACCAACGTAATCATTTGCATATTTTAAGATGAATATGCTTCTCAATTAAAACTAGTATGAGTCTAACCCTATGGTTGGAGGGAGGCAGGGGGAGGGCGGCAGAAAATAGATTTAGCTTACAGGCGGCATACTCCTAAATCTGGCCCTGATTGTAACCTGCTCAGACCTGATATGCCACTTGATTGAATGCTCTCTCAACAAATCTGTATTGACAGCATGTATCACCCTGACTCTCAATGTCCAAGTAAAACTTCTAGTAACTAACTTATAGTACAACAAGCCCATTTCTGACACTCTCTGGGTTGGGCTCTTGGATCTTGGAATTGTTTTGTAGTTTTGCAGGTTAACTTTTGTATTATTATATTACTGGAGATAAAAGAAACAAAATTACTGACACTGCATTATTTGGTGTTGTTCAGACGATTTTCTCCTACCTGTTGTACCCAGTCGTATGGATCATGGAGTGGAGCCCTCGCAGTGTCTCTTGGTCTCCAGGCTGCTGGGAATCAAAATAACGGTCAATGAGTTTGTAGCGTACGTCAAACTGGGGGAAATCAAGAAAACTGGAGTGTTGTCCGTAAGTTTGATAAAATGTTTTGAGAATTATTCCAGATAATTGGGTAGGCCTTTAACTTAGTGGGGTAGGGTATTTCCAAGGATATTTTTGGGGATTTTTTCTGAATCAGGTAATACTAACCCTCATCAACAAAAATAACCTAACAGTTTCCTTGCAAAATTTCCTAAGTGGTGGGAGGGAGTGGAAAAATAAATCCAAGATAGGCAAAAAGTTTCTAAGAATATATAAATTACATTAACATAATGCATTCAAACCCCACTCAACCCCCCTCCCCTCCCCTTCGGAGGGTAAACTCATCTGGACCAGAGTGTTTTAGATATTTTATAACCTCATGTCTTTTAACTTTTTTAATTTCCATATCATTTACCTCCAGTACACCAATGCCAAGTAGGTAATTCTATAATTCACATACCAATAGTGCAAAATTCAGCTTCATCAGAATTGTTTTATCTGACGTGACAAATTTGTTGGATGTTCAAGGAACTACTGAGGTCAGAAACAGAAAAGTATAGCCGAGTCCATACAATTTTATTACCATATAACATTAGCCTACATTGTGTTCCTATCTTAGTCAAATAATCAAATTTTTGTAATAGTTTGTTTTAGTTTATGGAAAAATAATAATTGTTTGTTTATTAAAAAATTAAAGGGTGTTTATTATTTCGCATACTAAAATTAAAGTTCCTTACATTCCTCTAATTTTTTATTAGCTTTCTACTTATTAAGTCTATCTTTTAATCATTCCGTTATTATTTGTATACACATGTTTCAGCCTCGCACAGATGCCATTGCAACCTATGCTCTCTGCAGTTTTGCCAACCCTGCATCAGTGGGCATTTTGATATCAACGCTAACGACACTGTGTCCCGCCCAGAGGTTTAACATCCTCGCTGTCGCTTTCCGAGCTTTCATATCAGCCATCATAATCTCTTTCCTCACTGCTTGTATTGCAGGTATGAGTCTTTGTTTTATTGGAATTTAATAGTTTGTGGAATCAACCATGTCATTAAGTGAGGAGCTATTTCCTAACTGAGCAGCAAATATGCTTGTCCTCTATTTTTTAACAAGTCAAGAGCGCTTGTAAATTAGCATTTACTTTTTTTAGTTCATAACTACAAAAGTAATCAATAATGTGTAGGTTATAATTCTTAAACTTAAAACTAAGTCTAAATATTCCATTTTTTGTACACTGCTACATGAACATTTATAAAGCGCTCAAGACTTATACTATACACAATTCAGAATTTATAAAACTTAAAACTGCCTATCACAACACATTCTAGAGAATTTACGGAAATAATTCATTGTATCAAAGTGAAATGGAGTTTCAAATCAAAGTGTCAAAATTGTCACAAATCTTATTTTGATGTTCCCGTTCCCATTGTAAACATGGGTTATGTCTTTTTTGGACACTTTCAGTAGACCGCAGACTAATTAATAATCAAAGGAACATTTTTTCTGTGAAGATATAGAGCCCATTCCCAAACCTCTCCTTTAGTTATTGTATCACACATATGTAAAGAACAAAGCAACAAAGCAAATCGATACTACCAAAATATTACTTTTAACTGTGACAAATAACAGGTCATACTGGCCATACCCCTGTTATCATAATGTTTGGTATGAGAGCTGCTCAAAAGCAGTATACTGTACCAGGGTGTCCCATAGCTCTCTGGACAATGGCATGTAGCGTTATTACTTAGGTTAAGACAATCACAGTTCACCATAGCAACATATGGGTCTCTGGTGCCTAATTTCCCCTATATCTTTTGACCATTAAATAAAAAATAAAAAAATACAAAATAATAAAAGTTGATCTATTTTATGTAGATTTTAATGATACCTTATTTATTTGTTAATACTGTATTGGACAAAGAATAATTGAGAAATTATTTATTTTCGTAATTATTCTTTTAACAACCTTTACCACCTCCAGTGTTGTCCCGTTGAACCAGGCATGGGACCAGTCAAAATCCTCTTCAGCAACAGCCAAAGGATGGGATGGATTTATTTACCATGCTATTAAACTTACTCATTTTATTGTACATTGTTTAAATGAAGAAAAGTGGTCATGCACTACAAAAAGAATTAATTTTTCAGTTATTATATTCATAAACCATAATCTCAGCAAGTAAAATAGACATCTATATAAAATGGGCTAACTTTAACGTGTTTTGTAATGTTTTTGTAAAGTTCATGGTTTTCATGATATTTGGTATACTTTTAATGGGTGCCTATTTGGAATGATTAATTATATTTAGTTAAATTTTGCATAAAGATTTATCTTAATAAGACAAATATTTTTGTGAAATATGAACATTGTTCTACAAACCGTTTAGAAGTTATTAATTTTTTTAACACATACATACAAAAAAATGAGGAACTAGGCACCAGAGTCCATGTTGGTGAAATGTGCTTGCCTTGACCTAGGCAATAACACTTCTAGAGAATATAAAAGCGTGACAGGACACCCTGTATATATTTTGATGGGTATATAATCACTGCTTAAATGACCATGTAACATTGCTAATAAACTGACTGAATGTCCAGTGATTTGGTGCAAGAAAGATTTTTTCCTCCACTTCAAGTGAACAATGGGTACTCTTTGATTAGCATTCTATCAATATGAGTCATATTTTAATGAGAAATATTTTTTCTTATTTTGCTGATACTGAATACATTTTGTCTATTGTACCATGAAAATTTTCACTAATTTTTGTTTTAGGTGCTCTAATGCCTGAGGATGGATTTCCCTGAGAAAAACGATCTTCATTACAACAAAATTTGGGTCTTATCAAATGTCAAATAGTGTAACAAATTTCATTTTTCATGATTATTTGGCTTTTGAAATTCAATCCTTAAATAAACGTATTAATAATCCTGATGTAAAAAAAAGTATATTTTGAAGTTTTAATTGTGGAAAACTAAAATTAAGATTGACTAAAGAATCAAACTAAAATGTGTTTATCCTATTCAATTAAAGTGGTACAGTATGGTACTTTTTGCCATAAATATATAACAGCCAGGATGATTAAAAAAAATTAAAAATATAAAAAACCCTGTTCATATAGCCTACCTGTGATTATATAAGCACTGGTAGTAAGTTTTCTTTTGTTGACAAATTTTACAGTGCAATTTGTTTCATAAAAGTACATATAGGAATGTAAGTCTAACTTACATTTTATTTTTTATAAAAGACTGTCATGACATGTATTTGAAGGGACACTTTTTAAGCCAAGAGCAAAGCAACAAAACAACAATAATAGTTAAAAAAAACTTTTGATAATTTATATTGTATATTGTAAACTTTTGTAGCAGTTACCAAATTGTGTAAAATACTTATTGTAGTAATTTATAAACTTATTTTGAAGTATTATCACAATTCTTCAGGGGTGCCTAGTGCACCTCGTACCGCAGTCACTTTTGCCAGCCGGGGGGAGAGTTAATTGTTAATCCGTTAGGGTACGAACAGAACGAGTGGGTCGCGGTGGAGGTGTAGGTCGCGGTCGCGGTCGCCGTCGACATCCATGTAAATCAAACACATTGTAGTTAACGAGGCCTTGCATAACGAGTAAGTCGCGGTGGAGGTGACTCGCGATGCCATCCAGGAGGTTTACAGCGATGCTTTTAAAAATCAAAATCATTTGATTTACATGGATGCTTACCTCGCGGTTTACCTGGATGCTTCGTTGTGATTGGTTCGTTTGGTGGGTGATGTTGTTCGCGTCCGCAGCATTCCATTAAAGCTGCACGTACTCCCCGGGTTGTGCTAAACGAACAACAAATTTTGGCAGCTGAACTATTATGCAAGTGATCTCTCAGCTATGCCAGTTGTCAGACCAAATCCTAACGGCCCGATCCCGGGCCACTATTAAATGTACTGACGCAGGTGCTTTGAACTGCAGAACATATTTTATTTATTTTATTATTATTTAAGATGGTAGCTGGCTATGATAGCCATACGATACATATACATATTGGTTCGTTTAAAGTCGAGCGTCCCCCGTCGCGTACGCCTGAACCTTTCCCACCCCTCAAGGTAACCACAAACCAGTTATTACTTTGTGATTCTCTGTTAACTTAATTGTTATACTTAATTTAATTTTCAATTCTCCATCCTGTAATAGTAATAGCAACCCAAAATAAATGTAAATACGAGGTATGCCATAATTGTAACTCTTAATTAGATTTAAGGTTAAAATAGTTTTATTTGACATAAAAATTAAATCAATTTTAATTTATTAGTTCAAGGCCCTGGTGGCCCTTTCTTTTAATTGTTGTACTGGTAGTCAACACAATAATTATTGTACATTACTAAAGAAATAAATCTGTTCTTACATATTGAACATTTACGGTAGTTATCAAAGTTGTACCTCTTATTAGATATCAACAAAATGTATAACATCTACGTATAACAACGTAAATATGGCCATTCCTGTAGTGGTAATCGCAAGTTATGACGCTCTAAGGTACTTATACTTTTTTCAAAATATAGGATTATTTATTTTATTTAATAAGCACGCTACACACATCACTCTCCAATGGTCTGAGCTGCACTGACAGCGCGGGTGACCTCCTCGCTATGTGCGGTCAACATCGACCGCGACCTAACTTGTGGCATCGACTGCGACCTACACCTCCACCTCGACCCACTCGTTCTGTTCGTACCCTTAGAAGTACAGGCCTGTCAAAGTCCCGAGGTCTCCCTGAGTCACGGGTGACAATTGCGAAAGTCGTCCCCTTTATTTCTAGGACCCGGCTTTAACAAATCAATGCATTGTTGCATTTACACGGGCTGCACCGTTTACCCCGTCCGGGGCTTAGCAGAATGTTTGTCTTTTTATGAAACATATCCCGATTCTGCATTAACCAAGCAATCCAATAATATGAATGAATATCTTTCCATTTTAGCGTTTTACTTAAATTTAATCAAAATATGCATTCTATTGTGACATGAAAAATTGCCAAAGCTACAATATTTTTTGACAGAAGCATACAGCTAGAAATTTGTTGGTAACGAGTTTTATTTTCCTATTTTATTATTTTTTTTTCAAAAGGTTGGTAAACCCCAGTTACTAAGGAACACTATTCGTCGCAGCAACTTTCGGGTCAGGTCAGTTATCTACTGTCACCGGAACAATAGTGTCACAAATCTTCCAAATTTAGTTAATGTTATAATCTACACTTTAACTTCATTCATTTTAGTAACAGAATATTACTGTAATAGTATGCATTTAATACATATTTTACTGATTGAATATTATTATTTTTCACACAACGTGTTCCCTACCTTTTAGTCCCTTGGAGACAATTTGTACCATATGGACCATGGAAATATAATTCATTTTAGTAATAAAAGAACCTGATGGATGTGAAGGTAACTGGTCTCAGTAGCTACCTTATATCCAACCCTTGGCCACCAAACATCCCCCAGCCCTGCCCTTTTGGCAACGACGCGACAGGGCGGGTTCTTGATCAGACTGTACCCTATACATCGTGGCTGCTCTCCCCCAAAATTCCTGAATTAACCGCGGTACCAGGTGCATCGTCCCCCTTCAGGGCATGTAAAATATCTGTAAAAATGTAGTTTTGTAATGAATTATATGTAATTAATGTACAGTTTTATTCTAAGTGATTGTATAAATACAACTTTTTCCAGAGCACTGATGCTGGTGTTTTCACTGAAAAGGATTATATATATATATTATAATGTAAATAATACATCAGTTGAATTGTTCAATTTAAATTTATTTCACTCACCCTGTACTTTGTCTTTACTTAATTGTGATGATTTCATTATTAACAATAAACACAGTCACAAATTCTTGAATTGTCCGGCAGGAATAGGCAAAACCGGGGTAGGCGCATAAGTTTTATGGCTTTGATGTAAATAACATATAAAATTTAGCTGAGTGAAATATAATTTAATCTTTTAAGTAAGTTTGGATATAAATATATAAGCTCTGTTACTGTGTCTGTAAGTTAAGCATTCTTTCTGCTGTGCAATACTACAACTCAGTGGTTTTTACTTCCTCTAGTGTATATAAGTGTACGGTATTGCCCCCCTGCATGCTATTTGTTTATCCCGCATTCTTCATTGAGGGTCGCCTTCCCCAAGTCAGTTTAACTCTTGAACCAGGTTTAAACCAATGTTGACCATAGGTTTAATAATGAATAAACTAAGATTAAGCCCCGTTTTCTCAAAGCAAGTTTAAACCTAAACTCAAGTTTAAACCAAAATTGTACATATGTTTAACATTGAATTAAACTAAGTTTAAGTTAAACAGGTTTGGAGAAATCAGTCCTAAGTTATACATGTTTCAGGACTCCATCCAAGTAGTGTTGACATCTGTTATTAATTACTGCACATGGAAACATAAACAAACCGACAACATCGCTAGGTAAGACTAATGTAAATCATCTTTCAGCTGTTTAAACTTCCGAATTCACAATTTCAAAACACCTATATACATATACCTAAGTACATATATATATATATATATATATATATATATATATATATATATATATATATATATATATTACTGTCTAACAGCTAATTAAATTTTCAATGCAATAAAAATTATTACCCATGTCAATCTTATAGGCAAAATGTGAACTTTAATTAAATGCTGCCTTACCCATCAGGATTGAAAAATCCAAAACCTTTTCCAAAACCTCAAAATGAGACGAATTTTTCAATACCCCAAACAATAAAACTGCAGATCCAGAAATAGGGGAGAATGTGCTAATAAATAGCTTCATGTATTAATTATAGAAAATTTACAGTACCTTAATTTTTTTCAATGTACCGTATACAAAAATTACATATCCATGGTAGATTTTACTTTGTATCTCACTTTTCTATTCACAAATCAATTTGAAGTTGTAAAATGAGTACAGTAGTTAAATGTTTGAAAATATATTTTTTGTAAGTATGAAGGAAATTTTCCTAAACTTTTCAGACAGTCAATGACCTTCCCCCTCTGCTTACGCCATTCTTATCCCACAAATGAGAATACAGTATGAGGGAGTAGTTTTGTTGCCTGACATTTGTGTAAATATGTAACCCTGAGTGATTCGCTGGACCTTCATGCTTGTTGGTTATAATACTGATGACCAAAACACAATCAATTAAACAGTACCCAGGGGCCGAGCTTTTGCTCAAATCAACAAAGCTTGTGTCAACAAATCAGACACAGAAATCGGTGCGGCGCGGCACGGCACGGCACGTTGCGTCAACCCAGAGACACAGAAAGCGGCGCGGCGCGGCACGGCATGGCACAGCGCGGTGCGTCAACAAATCAGACACAGAAATCGGTGCGGCGCGGCACGGCATGGCACGTTGCGTCAACCCAGAGACACAGAAAGCAGCGCGGCGTGGCACGGCATGTCACAGCGCGGTGCGTCAACAAATCAGACACAGAAATCGGTGCGGCGCAGCATGGCATGGCACGTTGCTTCAACCCAGAGACACAGAAAGCGGCGTGGCGTGGCACGGCATGTCACAGCGCGGTGCGTCAACAAATCAGACACAGAAATCGGTGCGGCGCGGCATGGCATGGCACGTTGCGTCAACCCAGAGACACAGAAAGCGGCGTGGCGTGGCACGGCATGTCACAGCGCGGTGCGTCAACAAATCAGACACAGAAATCGGTGCGGCGGGGCACGGCATGTCACAGCGCGGTGCGTCAACAAATCAGACCCAGAAATCGGTGCGGCGCGGCATGGCATGGCACGTTGCATCAACCCAGAGACACAGAAAGCGGCGCGGCGTGGCACGGCATGTCACAGTGCGGTGCGTCAACAAATCAGACACAGAAATCGGTGCGGCGGGGCACGGCATGTCACAGCGCGGTGCGTCAACAAATCAGACACAGAAATCGGTGCGGCGCGGCACGGCATGTCACAGCGCGGTGCGTCAACAAATCAGACACAGAAATCGGTGCGGCGCGGCACGGCATGGCACGTTGCGTCAACCCAGAGACACAGAAAGCGGCGCGGCGTGGCACGGCATGTCACAGCGCGGTGCGTCAACAAATCAGACACAGAAATCGGTGCGGCGGGGCACGGCATGTCACAGCGCGGTGCGTCAACAAATCACACACATAAATCGGTGCGGCGCGGCACGGCATGGCACGTTGCGTCAACCCAGAGACACAGAAAGCGGCGCGGCGTGGCACGGCATGGCACAGCGCGGTGCGTCAACAAATCAGACACAGAAATCGGTGCGGCGCGGCACGGCATGGCACGTTGCGTCAACCCAGAGACACAGAAAGCGGCGCGGCGTGGCACGGCATGTCACAGCGCGGTGCGTCAACAAATCAGACACAGAAATCGGTGCGGCGGGGCACGGCATGTCACAGCGCGGTGCGTCAACAAATCAGACACAGAAATCGGTGCGGCGCGGCACGGCATGTCACAGCGCGGTACGTCAACAAATCAGACACAGAAAGCGGCGCGGCGTGGCACGGCATGTTACAGCGCGGTGCGTCAACAAATCAGACACAGAAATCGGTGCGGCGCGGCACGGCATGGCACGTTGCGTCAACCCAGAGACACAGAAAGCGGCGCGGCGTGGCACGGCATGGCACAGCGCGGTGCGTCAACAAATCAGACACAGAAATCGGTGCGGCGCGGCACGGCATGGCACGTTGCGTCAACCCAGAGACACAGAAAGCGGCGCGGAGTGGCACGGCATGTCACAGCGCGGTGCGTCAACAAATCAGACACAGAAATCGGCGCTTCTCCTACTCTCCTATTTCCGTCAGTGGCCAAGATTATTGAACGATTATATTAACCTATTTTATTTATCATTGCTATTTCGTTTCAAAATACAAATATAACTTTAAAAACGTCAGTTTGGGAACTGAAATCTGTACCTTCAGGACAGTTGACGAATACAGTAATATTTTGTGGGTATAGTTATCTGTGTTCTTTAGCGATGACATATTCCTATAGTAATAAAGTTGTATTAAAATAAACTTCATCGCCAAAAAGTAGTTTCTAAACCAGCAGCAGTGCAATGAAAGTCCTGACTTTGTGGTTTTGGTCATCAAACGTAAATCAAAATACATGTAGCATGTTTGGAAATTAGTGTTTTAACCTTTCAAGTGGCAATTATTAACTAAAATTTCACTATCATTTTTAAATGTTTTTTACTAGATACTATTTTTTATAGGCTATTTCTAAACCTTTTTTGGGCCAAACTGCTGTTAAGTCCAAAGCTTAATCAACATTTCCCAGCAAGATTTAGACAGCCGCCATCCATATCTAGAGGAAAAACGTGTGTTGACGCTACAAAAAATTAAATTAAACTGTTTCAAGTGAAATCGCGCCGCTCTCTGTGTGTTTTTTCGCGATGATTAAATTACAATTTGTAGGGTTCTAATTTGGATTTGTGGACATTAGTACTCAATTTTCAAGAAAAGCGTAACCTAATAATATCATAATTGACAAATACCTGTAACACACCTTGAAACCAGAGAGTCCTGCATGTACCACTCAATTAAGAGTATATAGCCTACCCATTATGTGTTTGACTTTCAAACTGAAAACTTAAACTCGGGCTATTTATAGGTAATTGAGTGTACAGTAATAGCAAAATATTACACAGAATAAATTTTTGGTGGTGATATTTTGTTTTAAAGGCAGAATATTGCATAGGGCATTTTAACATGAGTAAAATTTAGCAAATCTCTGAACAAAATTAAACAAAAAATGTTTACCCTCACCATAACCGAACCTTTCTATGCGGGACTGCAAAACAGCACATTGGAACTGCACGGTTCGCTTTTCACTGACTCCACACTCCACTATCCGACGTCCGACAGGTCGTACAAGATACCCATCAATGGACGACCCCTGTCCCCTCCCCCCCCTCCCCCGCAGCAGAGATAACTGCCACTCCTCATACTCATTCCGTCCTTCAAACAGCGATGGCTTCGCACACCATGCTAGTCCTACTCATCTTCGCTGGACTCGGTAAGTTTTTCAATTTAGATCTTTTTAAACTTAAACATAGGCTACTTTATTGAAAGTCTGAATTACAATTAGTAAAATTACTATGGAATCCTAGCGATCCAAGTTTGTTAATGTAGACCTGTGGTAAACATAAAACCCAAGAATTATTATAGGACTCAGCTATTATTTATTCATACAAATTTAAGCTGTCACTCTTTAAAATGTTTTTATTTTATATTTTCTTTTCGGCTCTTTTTTTTAATTTAGGCTACAGTTAAAAAAGATATTAGCTGTAGGTTGTATAGACCCCTCATACACCCCATGGCTCCATACACCATACACTCATACACCATTCTCATGGCTATTTATTATGTTGAAAACAGAAAGGAGGTCACCAATGAATGCCTAAGAGCCTGTAATACAACGACCCACAGTTATCATCAAATCAAAACAACAATAGGCCCTACTCATGAGTTGTATTAATTACGAACGTTACAGAATAGTTCTATTAAAATTCTATGTCACCACAGAAGCTAAATTAAGACTTGAAACAATCTTTTTTAAAACAAGGCAATTACTTTGAAGAGATTGGCTATCTTCACACAACACATAGTCCTAATATTTTTCAAACTCTAATTCCCAAAATAGTTGTTGAGAACAAAGTTTTAATACCGACTTATTAAATTAGTTTTATGTGAGTTTCACACGTGGTGCTGATGCACAGTTTTGATTTCAATACGATTGATTCAATGGAAGTTATCTTTAAATAGGTTAAAGATAACCAGATGCGGACGCGGCGCGGCGGCGGCGGCAGAGATATGGGGGCTAAAGTTCGGGTAAACATCGGAGTCATCGCTTTGCCATTGTGTCCGTCGTAGGATTAGGGGCAGATAACGGTCGCATGGGAAGACATATCAAACTTTGTACATAATGCTGTATCCGTAATAAGAGAACAATGTAGACTGGTCATATTACTTTTTCCTGTGTTAGAGATTCTCAAGCGGGGGGTTGGTGTGTCAGTTCAGACTTCCAAATTAGGGACTCGAACTTAGGGATACAGTCTTTCCTCGAGGGACAGTAAGTAGTTTATCCCCGATTACCACTACCCTCCGCCAATCAGTAGCCGCTGCAAATGTATTTTAATTTTAGGAGAAGCACGCTTGGCCTACACAGCACGGAAGTCATCCTCCAAAAATAAAAGTAAAAAGATTTAGGCCACACTAAAAGGATAATGGTTCGGGGATAGTAATTGCAACAAGAAGTTCGATATCAACTCCATATTTTTACATGTATTTCGTTACAAAAAAAATTGCTCAAGCTTTTTTAAGAGACTAGTTTTTTTAATTGTAGTTACTAGCTGACTCGTCGCGTCGTGCGTTGCTGCAAACATAATATAAGTAATTTCTACGATTTAGTTTAACCACAAAAACGTAATACGCAACGCAACGTAATACACCACAATTAGTAGATAAACGATTAAGTGGATACTTATAGTCCTAATTATTTACCAAACTATAACCTATGCCATTAAGAATACATTTTAAAGGATCTTTATTTAAATTGAATGACAAAAACGTTTAAATAATGTACTTAAATGTTACCAGTTATTATGTAGTGAGTTTTGTTGTAGCTACACATGTTTAAATATTTAGCTACAAAAAGGTTGGGCTAAAAAGTTTTGGGCAAATTTTGAGATGTTTATGTACAGTTCTATACAAATATTTAGTTTTTAAGAATCCTACAGTGGAACGTGCCAGACCAGAGACCACTGGGGCAGAGCCCTAAGCATTTGAAGAACGGGGATAGGCCTGGCCTATTAGCTTATTTCTATTATCACGTATATAAACTATATTTGTACAAAATTTCGGGTAAATTGGTACAGTATAGTTTTCACGTGCATTAAAGACAACATACTTAACGATCTATATATTAATAGGCAAACATGTTTCGTTTCCTCCTTTTTTCTCAGCTTGTGGGCATCGCAGGAGAAATCCGCGCATACCGTTAGAAAGGTATAGTCATGTAGATGAGCAGAATCACATTCTAATTCACATCGGACTCCAGGGCTTCGCCCCACAGGCCTTCAAAGTTCCAATGTTAATCTTATGGGGGAAGGAGAATCAATTGAATCATTACACAGCTGTTGTAAAGACAACTACTAGAACAGCAGGAAGAACAGATGTTTTAGTTATAAAACGTTTTTTAAACTTCATATGGGTCCAGATCAACTGAAATTTTGATCGAATTTCGATCAGGAGGCGATCTCTAGTTCATATAGATTAACACAACCAACGCCTTTTATTTATGCTGTGAACTTGTAAGTTCTTAAGCATAATTTTCAAAAAGCAACTGAAAAATTTCATGAATCTGGATAATGGTTTGCTCTAAATCGTTGTATTGTAATATACTAACATTTGACAAAATGTTCACTTTCAAAGCCTGCAACTTCTATATTATTTCAGAATAACTTATAAACCATAAAATATTCTAATTTACAAATTTTCCCGATTAAACAAATTTTGGAATTATTTTTTGTCAAAACGCCCTTAAGGTGATTCGAAAATTGCTGGCCTTGAGAATTATACAGAACTAGAACTGATGCGCAAAACTAGCTGTTTCTGAAATGCGAGATAAAAAATAAATGGCCAACAGCAAAAAAGCAATAAGGACATCTATCTTGCGATCTTTGTTTCCACCCCACATTATGTCTCGAAAATGTCGGCAAGTTTGAACATCTACTTGTTATGAACAATGTTGTTTGTATTCAACAATGTAGTTGTAGGCCTAAACTATGCAAACAATAATGTAGAGCAAATTTCAGCGAGGATCTAATTTTAAATTATGAAGATACCGGGAGTATCCCCGTTCAACTATTTTAGTTCTAAATTCCGCCTAGATTACGTTAGAACATGGAACTAAATCCAAATTTAAAAAAACAAATTAAATAAATTAACAAATAAACACTGTACAGAAGATAGAAAGTGGGCACATCTGGTGGTAAAATCAGTGGAACTACTTCCTCGATTAAAGATGATGTGAGAATATTTTCGTCATATTATAACAATTATTGTTCTGATAAACCAGAAAAATTAAGAAACTTTAATTTGTAGGCTAGAATTTACATTTTTTTGCATTCGTAGCATATTGGAGAATCTTATGCCCCAATATTTAATCCTGCATTTGTTTATTTGTTATCACAAACTTTCAAGTGTATTTGCACATTGTCATGTAAACAAACGGTACAGACAGCCGACAGTAGATGGCAGTGGCTCAATGCAGGAAGTTCCAATTACAAAGATCAATCTGGTAGTGGAATCAGGCCCTACTTCCGCTCGATGAAACAAGAGGGGTTACGGATTGTATGTGATTGAAGATAAATAATTTTATTTAGACTGCATAATGTGGACCCATCAATGCGATCTAATATACCATGTAATATGGTTTAATTGGTGATTTAGGAACGGAATCCGGGGACACGGACGTAAAAACATTATTTTTAAAATTAATTTCTATTTTGATTAAAATAGTTCTACGACTCCTTCTGTACAAATTGTTATTTTGGCATTTCGGCATGTCTAGTTAAACTTATTACAAAAAATAATAAAAGCTTGCGCCTGGTTTTTCAAACCTAATTCATTAAATTTATATTCAACACTACTCATTCATATATACTACATTATATTACATTTAATTGAACTCTATTTAGCTTTTATATATATATATATATATATATATATATATATATATATATATATATATATATATATATATATATATATATATATATATATTCCACGGTTACCAAGTATTTTCATGTGAATGTCAGATGTGGCTGGTGTTTGTTAATTTTTACCTAATAGTGTAGTCATTTTAAATCAAAATTTCTTCATTACCTAAAAAAACTCTTATAAGTGTAAAACTTGGTATATATATTGATATTTACATCCTGAATAACATATCAAAAGTCCTCGAAAAATAAACTTGTGCTGTGGCCGCCATCTTGGAAAATGGCGCCCGAAACCAGTTTTTCTCCAATTACTCAAAAACTATTCATCCTATAAAAAAACCTTAAACGTGAAAAATGTTCGCCAAAAAAAGAGCTACAACTTCAGTCCTTAGCAATATTTCGATATAATTAACCGTTTAGCCATAAAATTCAATATTTAGAAAATAAATTTGAAAATTCGTTAAAAAACCTGATTTGCTATTAAAAATGTTTTCAATACATTATTTAAAAAATTTATTTTACTATTTTAATTTAATAATTGGAATGTTCTGAACATTTTCATACCAGTAACATAACTTTTACCTTTCCATTTGTATATTTTTGTGATTTTTTTATTTTTCGCTGCTGATGCTTTCGTTGATAAACTACCATAGTATTCCCATACTGAGTTCATTATGGTACAAGGATGGGATATGGTACCTATGTATGTTTTATATACTGAAATAACATAACAAAACCCTCGCAAAAACATCTTAGTAGGCAGTTATCTTAGTAAATGAATATTAAATTTTACCCAAGTATTAAGACGTTAAAAATTAATAAGTGGATATAGTATAATAATAATATTGTACTTAATATTGTATGTAGGAAAAAACAAAAGTTATAGCTCTTTTTTTGTCCTAAGCAATAATTTGATATACTTAACCATTTAGCCATAAAATGCAATATTTAGAAGTTATATATGAAAATACATGTAAAAAACATTAATTGCCGTTAAAAATATTTAGAATAAATTATTTTACCTTTTTTTAACATTTTCATTTAAAAAATTGAATGTTCTGAACAGTTTCATACCAGTAACATAACTTTTATCTTTCCATTTTTACTAACTGGAAACCATAAACTGGAATATCCATAAAATTTATGGATATTTTTAAATGTCGTTGTTGGACTACCATAATAATCTCCCATTGTGTTTAGTATCCATGGTTGGTTTTATTGCTTTTTTTCGTTTTGATATTTATGTTGGTACCCACAGTAGAACTTCAGTCTGATGAATGACGTTGGAGTAATTATGTAACAGTGTACAATAATAATTATTTTAACTAAAAAATAATTAATTTTATTAAAGGGGTTTGTTTTTTCCTACATACAATATTAAGCTATATCCACTTATTATTTTTTAATGTCTTAATCCTTAGGTAAAATTCAATATCCATTTACTAAGATAACTGCCTACTAAAATGTTTTTGCGAGGGTTTTGTTATGTTATTTTAGTAAATAAAACATACTTAGGTACCATATCCCATCCTTGTACCATAATGAACTCAATATGGGAATACTATGGTAGTTTATCAACGAAAGCATCAGCATCAAAAAATTAAAAAAAAATCACAAAAATATATAAATGGAAAGGTAAAAGTTATGTTACTGGTATGAAAATGTTCAGAACATTCTAATTATAAAATTACAATAGTAAAATAAATGTTAAAATAATGTATTTAAAACATTTTTAATAGCAAATCAGGTTTTTTAACGAATTTTCAAATTTATTTTCTAAATATTAAATTTTATGGCTAAACGGTTAATTATATCGAAATATTGCTAAGGACTAAAGTTGTAGCTCTTTTTTTAGCGAACATTTGTTACATTTAAGGTTTTGTTATAAGATGAATAGTTTTTGAGTAATTGGAGAAAAACTGGTTTTCGGGCGCCATTTTTCAAGATGGCGGCCATAGCACAAGTTTATTTTTCGAGGACTTTTAGTATGTTATTCCCGAAGTAAAATACAGTAAATGTACCAAGTTTTACACTTATAAGAGTTTTTTTAGGTAATTTTGCTAATATGACTGGACTATAAGTTTTTGCGGTTAATGAGATTATTTAGGTTGTTTTTGGCCTTTTATAAGTATATATGGAAAAGTAAATTGTAAATATGCTAATTTGAAATCAACAAATGAAGTACTCATAGCTATTATATATGTACCAGAAAAGTCACAAATACTAACTAGTAACCAAGTGCAAAATGTTCGGGAATTTTCGCAGAAGCCTTTGAAGCTACGCGCGCACTATACGGCGCGGCGGCACAGCATGATTTGGACGGGCGCCACGGCACTAAAGTTGAAGGCCATACTAAAACTGCATACTATACACCGAAGTTCATCTAGCATTGAAAAGTTTTCATTTTTATTCTTTTGGTACTCTTTTCTTATCCAGTTCACGAATCCTTCTGAAAATTGTACAGGTCATTTTGGACACCAACCTTAATGCAATGATGATCCAGAAATCCCCTATCTAGCGCACGTTTAATTTATTATTATTATTAAAATTAAAGATAAAAAATTATTTTTAAAAATAAATACAAATTTAAAATTAAAACTTTGGTTGGTTAATTATAGTTGTTCTGAAAATCAGTGTGTACTGAGCACAGCTCAAATAAAGACGATTATTTATTATTATTATTATTGTTTAAACTACTTAGTAGGCCAATTAATAAGTTGCCCTATAAGTTTTCAGATCAATAGAGTTTATAGTTAATGTATATGTGTAGGCCTACCTAAACTTTTATGATTGAACATAGTGAACATAGGGACGACCGCATCCCCCTAAAACAACAAAAACAAAGCCGCCCTATAAATACGACATTCCTTTCTTGTTTGTATAAATTCTTGTTTAATAAAATTAAAATGTGGCTCAACAAATGGGGCTAACTTATATGTAACATTAAGACGTCGAGTTTTAAAAGAGCCTTATTTTATTCCCCTTTCCGTGGGCTAATTTTGTAGAGCTAAGTTTAATGTTTTTGCTGTATTTTTTTTATAAAATGTCCATCTAAGTAACTCAGTCAGTCCAGATAAAAATTGACGTTTTTTTACTTATAAAGCATGATTAAATTAATATACAGTACGGTAGTTTGAAAATTCTGCTGGGTGTGAGCCATCAACTACGGTAGGATGTAAATAATTTCAGAGTTTCTTATAATTGTTTTTTAATTTTGATATAGGCGACTGTAAAAAATCACGATGAATATACGATTCATATAAGAAATAATATTAAGTCTGAATATCCAATGAGCATACTTTAAATCATCTCTAACAAAGTAAACGAATGTAATTTTTTAAACATTATTTTTTTAAGTTCTTGTTGTATTTTTAATTTGTTCTCATTATTTGTAGATGGATACAAATACAATAAATTGAGTGACATTGGTCCTCCTAAAACCAACGACAAGAACTTAAAACGTGTAATACTTACTGTAACATTGCCATGTTCTATTGGAAATGTATACATACAATTCCACGCTTTTTTATGAAAGTTAACACCATTCTGCTGTACAGGGTCCGACTGCCTTATGGCACCAGGTATGCGAGCCGTTGGTAAGCTTTTCAGTATGCTTGTCCTGTACCGTACTGTTCCACATGCATCTAATAATATAACAACAATAAACCAAGTAGATCTATCTAACTCAACTCTGCATGGGGTGCATGGTAGAAACTTGCTACTTTAATTTTACAACACCAATGTATTGATATGAAAACTTTAAAATTTAGGCTACACCAAACTATTTTACTTCAGAGATACAGGTAAATATAATATTTTGGTAAAATGATAGTTTGTTTGGAATACAGTACATAAAGTGAAATGTTAAGAATACACTAACAATAATTTTAATACATATATAAATTCAAAGAATAGCAATTTGTTAAACAATTACAAATATCTTTGGTTTACCTTAAATTGAAATAAATACGTTACACTTTTTTCGGAACTGTATGGGAAAATATATCAGTAGAATAGGCCTACCCTTTCCATTACTTTCAAAACAGCCCCATCCTTGCTTAATTAGTAGGCTTAATAACAATATAATTCTCAAATGTTTCTTTGAAAAAATTTCAAAGAATAATTCATATTCTTTGAAAAAAAACTCAGCAAAATATTTTAAAGTAGATTAAAAATACAGTAGGCTATAAACAGTTGCATAAGTCGAGTCCGTGAGTCAAACTGAAATAACATTCCGGCCTCTAAATAAAAATTTACCAAGGTGGGAAAACTAACTGGAACGGAATGCTGTAGTAACTCGCAATATATGAATGAAAGGGTGGGTGGTGGGAGTAATAAATAAGTCAGCATTACCGCAAAAAATACGCATGCGCATACGTTCGGAATGCGGCGTACTTCGTCAGGTGGCCGCTAGTGGCGCTGCAAGGTCAGTGACCGCGCGTAACGGTAAATGACGTCATCTTATTATCGCTAGGTTCTTACCTGTTGCCTGCGAGGTGTTTGAAGTGAACTAGAACTTGAAGCGGTGCGCGAGTAGCGGAGTAGCGTCGTTTGTACAATTAATTGCTTCATCTGTGTTAAATTTTGCAACGAAAGTTTAGTGCGTGCGTATTTTTCTAGTGACGTATGAGTTCTTTTCAGTGACGTTGTGTTGGTGATAGCTTTACAGGTGAAATTTTTTGGTATGATAAAATAAAAATTATTTTTTGTTGCATAACTTATTATTGTATGGGCTCTTTTTCTTTGAAACAAGAAAATATTTACCAAGAACAACTTTATTTCTATATATCATACTAACAATTAGACTAACTATGGTAAAATGGGGACTAAAAATTCTTTAGTACCAGTACTAGATAAAATATTCCAAGTGTAGGCTATAAATAAAATTAAGTTAAAAATAAAAATGAATAATAATATCAAGGAAGGACTATCGCTCTGATTAACTTACTTATAAACAGAAAAATTGGGTGTGTGGTATTAATTCAATATGCATTGGCTGAAAATATGATAGCAAATTGGGCGAGGGAGTAACAAATTTACTAATTTATGTAGTAATTAAATTTACAAGTAAAATACCCGAATATTTTATTGGTTTGTGTAAATAGCTCATGGTTTCCAGAAGATCAGGGCTTGAATAATGACTAATTAATTGAAAAGCAACAAAACTTTAACAATTTTGGTCTCTGGAAAAAGAGTCATCACTATTAACTTAACTTTGTATTAACTATTAACCCCATGTATTAAATTATAATATTTACATTTTTAAACTTTTTAATCATAAAAACCAACCTTACTTTAAAATAATAGATTCAATCAAAAAAGTTTTTAAGTAAGAAAGGTAAAATTTTATATCTTAGAATTAAGAAACTTTGTTAAAAACTGTTATTGGAAACTTTGTTTCAAATTGCTAGAGTAGTTAAATTTTTTCTAATAGTTATAGTTGGCAGAGAGTTCCTAATCTTTGTAAAAGTAAATTGTTGGTGACATTGGTTGTTATCTATATTACACATTCAGTGTACATACGTTAAAAAATACACCTATTATTGACTTTAGTGAAAAATTAAGAAAATGAAGTAAAAAATTACTATAAGTTTTAAAAATTAATTTGAGAACAGTTAAAAAAAATATAAACCCATTAATTGAAACAATTGACTTGGTTTTCATAATTTTAATGCCAGTTTTCCTAAAACAGGTCTTATAAATAGGCTTGCCATATTTCACAATTTGGCCGGGACAGTCTATTTATTTCGCCCGTGTCCCGGCGTCCTGCCCGGTTTTGCTTGTCCTGGTTTATGATAAAAATTTAAGAAAATAATAAAAATAGTATGGAAAAATATTGAAAAATATATTTAATATCTTAAACCTTTTATAACGAAATAACATAAAACAGTATTGGTAACGACAACTACCATGGTCGCTGTATCCTCTTCCACAACAATCAATTTAGATATTAACGAATTCTAGAATCCACATAAATTTTAATGTAAAGAGGGGAAAGTTCAGCATTAGTTGGGCTAGTGTTGGAATAAATGTTTTTTGTTTGTTAGGCGCATTGGAACCTGTTGAAAGATATTTTTGCTAAGATACAGCTTAGCAACAAGATATGTTGGAGCTAACCGAAATCTCAAGAGTATAATTTTAAAAATGAAAAAAAAAATATATACGTTTTGGTAAATCTCCATACAAATATAGCTATGAATGGATTGGACACGTAGATTTGATATTCCTGCAATCCTGCAAAATTTGTAGATTTTATTATTTAGCATAAAGTTGTTAATCGTAAAACCACATGGTCGTTTTTAGGGGAAGAGGGGGTGGTTACCATCATCCCTATTTGACCCAGTGAAAATATAGCAAGACTTTATAAAGCAGGTTGCAACAGCTATTGATGTATATTTTATGCATGATGGAAGGAAAAAATGAGAAACCTAACCCTTTCAGTGCTCTGATACATCGGCTATTATATTTGTTGTCTCAATTGTTATTACGAAACCAATGATTCCATTCTATCAAAACATAAAATATCGTTTTCTAGCACTTTTAGTTTAAAAATTTATTTTTTTAGATTTCTTTCTTATACACTCGCCTTCTTACCTCTTGGAAACCGTAGCACATTTCAAGTTTTAGGTCTATATACATAATACCCCAGCATTTTTCTGATTTACCTGAATATTTTTCAGCAACAAAGGGGTCAACCATAATAAATTTAATAAATTCAAATGGGTCTCCTTAATTATCAGGGGTGTATTTACATATGGGCTAAATGGGCTATAGCCCAGGGCGGCAGAATTCAGAGGGCGGCAAATTAGAAAAAAAGGCAATTTTTATAATTAAAAAAAAAACTCAATTTTTTGCGGCGCAAAATTTTTGTGAGAATTATACAGAAAATTTTAGTATTGAAAGTGACTATTTTCTAAGCGAAATCCTAATATTTTAGAGCAAGGCGTCATACGTTGATTTGTCACGGTAGCGACCCGTGCGCCCATCAGCGCAAAGGAGCCATCCGCCACCTCGCCGCCCCCTCCCACTCCCCGTACATAGGCTACATACCACCGCCGAGCTGCACCACCGCATTGTATTCAGGGTTAGAGATGTTCGATATTTTTGTTTCTATGACAAAGTTACCGATATTGCTCTGTCACCGATATATCGGTGACAAGGCACTCGACCAATCGGTGACAGAAAATTTAGTGACAGGCGCAGAACACCACCGCACAGGCACCCAATCCGTTGCTATACAACGACACCGGTCGCCACGCCGGTCACCGACCACCGCGCTGCGTTGGTTACGAGGCTGCCTTCGTCTCAGACTGCACAGTCCTCAGGACCTTCGTCTGACCCAAAAGGAATATAAAATATACCTATTCCTTATAATAGACCTATTGGTCCGCCCCGGGTTCATGCTGATCAGAAGCACAATCAATGATTTTGTATACAATGCATTATTTCATGAGTTAAAACACTTCTTCTACTCCCCATCCCCCTACAATTATTGTTTAAATGATGTTCGTGGATTACCTGGATCCTAGTAGAATTTTACACACAAATATTATTCATTAAAAATTTGAATCATTTTCTGTTGAAGAATATAAGAAGAAATAAAAAATAAAGGTTAAAAATTCTTTAAAAAATATGCTTTTGATCACATAAATAAAATTTAAGATCTAAATTTATTATTTTATTTATTATATAACCTAGCCTACATAACTGCACATTGTTTTTTGCTATTAACTTATTACTTCAAGTAAACAATCTGTGTGATTACAGTTTATTTTATAAAGAGGAGAATAACAAAAATGACCTCACACACCGATCTATTCCACCGGCCGTGAACTCACTAACGCACGCACCTACAGGCTAGTTTTCGACTGTCAGATGTCGGCTACGGTACTTGTTATTGTGTCTCAAAATGGTCAAAGGACCAGCCAAATGCACTAACAGTGATGCTCTTTGACTCACACTTTGGTAGTAATTGCATTGCAACGCAAAAGTTTTAAATTCTAGTTGTTAAATTTTAAGTTCCTTAATAAACACCATTTCGGCTTATTTTGTCCACACTCGTCGAAATAGCATGGAAATTGGGACAATAAGTCTGGATAAAAAGTTAGGCCATTGCGGGGCGGCACTTTTTTAATAGCCCAGGGGCGGCAAATTTCTAAATCCGCCTCTGACCTTGCAGTATCCTGTTTCTGGAACCAATTATTACCACGATTTATGTAAACATATAGTGTTAACTAGAATTCTTGTTTACGGTAGGTGTATGGTGAATGCTGCTTAACATTTGGAAAGTAGGAATGAGACTGTTCTCTGAACTTGGATGACTCCCTGCATTGACTGTGAATGTGTGTTTGGACCGCGGACGTAGTGTAGTGAAGACAGCATGTGACATGGGGGCTGGTCCGATGGCCGTGGTGTGTTGGAGCGTGTGTGTCTCGGTGCTGTCGTGTTACGGATTTGTGTTGCTAGCTGCGGCCGGAGGATCGTGGCTGTTTGAGCCGACGACAGTACTGGATTACGCCTACGAGTCGACCCTGCTGCTCAACGAGCCAGAGCCCGGCGCAGGGAAGGACGTCGGCTACCAGGTCTCGGGGAAGTTGAAGGTCGAGAGTGTATGGCAGGCTCCGGGCTCTCCGAACAATAAACTACTGCAGCTCAAGGTGGGTGGTCGAATCAGTTTTTTTTGCATTGTCTGTACCAAAGCTTAGATCCTTTAAAGTATGAATTTTAGAATTTTATTAGAATTTTAACTATGTTTCATGCTATCCTTAAATGGTCCACCTTGCATTTTTACTATTTCATACAGTAAAATGTTTATTTTTTCTCTAAAAGCCTCGGATATTTTGTGAATGGTAACATTTTACAATTAAAACACAGAGTACATATCAGGATCTACAGGAGAAAGTGAGAAAGATAGGTTTTAAAATGAAAAAAAATTCTACTTAAAATTTTTGTTGAAGTGTATAAGATTTCAGATTTGTTGACCGGCTACAGTAAGGACTATTCACACTTCTAACACTTTTATGAGGTCAGGAATTTAACAAGCTATACAGATTTTTGTAAAAGAGAGCACTTTGGTGAAAGATAAAGCAAAGTAGAATGAGAGTAGAATGAGATGAAGGCTATGATTTTAAGGGAATTAGAAAACTACGGTATACCTAAACTGACAAAATAAAAATAATTAATCATAATCAAAAATTCAGTCCAAGAGGTTTAGTTAAGTTTTGTAGCATCCAATGTTTTGTTAATACAAGGTTATACAATTAATAAGTGATTCACAATTATACCTAACAATTTAACATTTGTAATTAATTATATTAAAACATCTTTTATAAAAATAAACTATACCTTCATATAACTCTTGTTTTAGCTAGAAAATTTGAAGTTGTCAATAAAGTCGAGAAAAGCTCCATCACCGGAGGGTTTTGTTTCCCACTCGTCCAAACTGGAGGAGCTCAAAAACAGTTTATTCCTGGTTCACTGGAACAGTGGGCATGTCAAAGCTGTTTACATCAACCAGAATGAAGCCGTTTCTCTCATTAACTTGAAGAAAGGAATTGCCAGCTTCTTTCAGGTAAGAAAATTGTTATTTATGTAAAAGTCCAAAGTAAAAACAAAACCATTATCACAAAGTTTTTAAACAGGGGTTGACATTCTGTTATTAGTAAATTTTTAAAATTTTTGTATTAACACCACCTCCACTTTACTTAAGTGAATTTGGCCAATCTATACTTCAAGAAAGAATTCCACACGATAAAAGAGAAAGACATTCACTACTTAAAGGAGGTGGGAAAGAAAAAGAATCGGATAATGAACATAAAAGGGTTATGCTAACAGAATAAAACCAAGTTCAATGTTTTAATTGTTTGGACTCTTCTTCAGGAAACACCTAGTACAAGACTAAGGATGTGAAAGAGTAAAAACATTAGTTTTCTTTGGTAATTTAGTGTATTTTTGTTGTTCCAGTTCCAGCTAGTGGACCAGGAGGTGAGAGAGGCAGATGCGTCAGGGCTCTGCTCGGTGCAGTACACCAGTCTCGACCGAAACATGATCGAGAAGATCAAAACCAACTGCCAGCCTGAACCACCACTTCCCTACATAAAACACCCTGATGAGGTATTTAGCTTTCAACAGAAACTACAACTATTATGTTGTCAACTATATGTTGTCATCAGTTATTTATTTATTACTAGTGTACTTGTTGCTAGAAACCGAGCAATTCATTTTGATACAATAAAAAAGTTACATTTAGTTCTAAATCAATGACATAAGACCAATCCAATTTTGTGAATATCTGTAATCGCCAAAAACTACACGTATTTACAGCTGTACATTAACAGATGTTTAAAATGCTTTATTCAATACCAATGTTATTTCACTGGGAAATTTTGAGATTTCAGTGGTGGATAGCGCCTTCATTTTCAATCTGATTCTCATCAATTTTTTTGCGGAAAAAACTACAGACTAAGCCCTATCCAACGAAACCAAAACTTGAAAATCAGTTGAAAATTGTAGGAGGAGTTCTCAACACAAAAAAACCCTTAGCGTATTAAATAAGTATAGATTACAAATGTATTAATAGGCAACCGTCATTCCTTTCCTCCTTTTTTCTCAGATTGTGTGCATTGTAGGAGAAATCAGTGCATACCGTTAGAATGGATGAATGAACAGAATATACCGCGTCCTGTAGATGAGCAGAATCCTATTATAATTCACATCGGCCTCAAGGGCTATGCCCTATGAGCTTTTAAAGTTTCAATGTTAATATTATGAGAAAAAGGTAATTGATTGAATTATTAGACAGCTCTTCTAACGAATGCTAGCAAATAATGAAGAACAGATGATTCAGTCACAATATTTTTTTACTAATTTTGTCCAGATCAATTGACATTTTGTTGAATCTCTATATCTAATTATTTTTAACTAGTTAATTATGTGATTCTTTAGATGTGGAGTGCAGCTGTAAGTTCAAAAAGGAGGAGTGTGATATTTCTGACCCAAGACTTGGACACAATTGAAAGCATAACCTCTGAGGAGAAACACGAGTTGCACGTTCCGCTGCGGGGAGAGGCCGGCGGAGCACTGTCATCCCTGCAACAAATCAAATTGATGGGTAATATATCATTATTCATCTTCTAACTGGATTAACTTTGTGAGTCTTCATTCACCACTAAGTTAATTTAATTGTACTCTATATTCCATCATTTTCTTCTGTGTCTCACCAAGCTTTCTCTGAAATTTCTATTTGATTCTATTGTATTCAGATGAAAGTAAAAATTTCTAGAATTATTGTTAATGAAAAACCATAACAGTTATATTTCATGATTCTCAGTGAATTACGTCACCATAGAAGAAAAAAAATGCTAACTACTTGTCTAGCAACATAAAATACCGTATTTGGTACTTTATGAAAGATTTTTACTGTTATTTTTTAATGTATCAGTACTATCAGTTAAAGGTGAAGTTGTGCCAGAGCAGTCCAGAGCGGTGTCTGGCACAGCTTTGAGGGCAGAGATTTGCCACAGTGCCTATAGCACCTCACTGTCATTCTTACGTTCCAGCACAGATTTTTAAGCAAGTGTCACCCGTCGTAATTTCCTGGAGCTGACAGTACTCACACTGTTTTCGCTGTGTGATATCAGTTCTCAATGATGATCGTAAAATGTACGCCCCATTCTATAAGGTCCTAATAAAGTGCTAATGCCTCGTATTGGACCACCATGTCTCCCAGAAACTATCAAAAGTACTACACCAATCAACAATTTCCCCTAGTCTTACCCTCCTTGTTTTGACACATGATGATCTTTACAAATTCTTTAACATTGGAAATATTTTTTTATCTATGCTTTGCGCTACTCACTGCTCTGGCACAGCTAATTTTAACCCTGGTTCCAGCAGAGGTTCCATACCTCTTTCACCAAAGGGCAAATGGAGAATGTCACATGCCTGACTGCCTAGAAAGAACACACAAAGAAATAGGAAGACAACTCTATGAGGGAAGATATTATCTTATTCAGCTTACCCAGTCAGCTCTCAGTCTCAATCATGACATCCAGTTAAGAGTCTGCAGTACCAGACCAACCCTAATATTGGATGTAATATTGGCTACACCTTTAATATTGGTCAAAAAAATTCATCTTAATCCCATTAATACCCAGGGCCCTGCTGTAAAATTTATATTATTGATTGTTAGATTAATAAACAACAAAGTATTTTCAAGATAATCAGGCTAAAAATGTTGGACATAATTTTTTGTTTATTAATCAAACAATTGATAATATAAAACTTTTGGTTTTACAAGGCCCTAGATATTAAAATTCCATTTAAAGTGACATAAAGATGAATCTTTTTCGACCAATGTTAAAGGCGTACCGGATGTATGAAATTTAAAATTATTAGTCTTGTGGGAATCAAAATCAAAGGTGGCCAGTACTGAGACTGTTAATCAAACTTTCATGGGAAAATTGTTACACTGATTAATACCCGTTGCCATTGTTTCAGATAGATCTTCTGGAGCGTCGGTCATTCATGAAAGCACTATTGAGGCTGCCATTAGCAAAATTGAAAAATCAAGTGGTCAATCGTTTGCAAAGCATCCACTAGCATTGACGAAGGAAGACAATATTTGCACTGATGGTACTTGTCCCTCGGTAAAGTACTTTTTATTTTGAAGTAAACCGTTTATTTTCACAACTCATATCCATATAACTAGTGCCGAAGAGCTTATATAGTAATGGTACTTAGTATAACCCTTTTGTACTTAGGATAAGTATTCCTCAATAAATAAACCACTGAAAATATATCGTCTGCTCAGAAAATTGAACTAACACAATGACTACAAGTAGTTTTTGTAATTTTTTATATAAAAAAAAATAGAAAATCCTCTTAGCCTATCAAGGTAATGCAAAACTAAAAAAATGAACCACAAACAAAAACATAGGGTACCTCTCCAGACCTCTGTCATTTAATTTTTTTGGGTGAACAAATAAAACCTTTCGTTCCCATCATTAATTGAGCTCTTTTGCTTTATATATGTATAACAAATTATGATAATCATTGCAGGTTTGGACTTATATGTACTATGTAGATTAGTAATGAAAAAATACACATTACAACAATAAAATACTTCATCTTGAGTTTTTCCCCTAAAAAATAAACAAATGAAAACACAAACAACCCAGAGGTTTCATTTGGTTGACCAAATAAATTAAATTCTTGAGGTGAGCAGGATCTTTAAATTAGGCCAGAGAGTTGGTGGTACTTTCACTCCCTAACTTCAGGGAGTCAATCTACCAAATGCCAGAACTTGCAGGCCTATGTGACCACCTCTTCCTCCTCTGGCCATACCCTTTTACTTTTTAAACAACTCTCACATTATGCAGCAAATAGTGTTCTTAAATGATTTTTTTTACAGTTTAATTCGATGGTAAAAGAAAACAGAGAGGCGCTGAAGACTGAAAACCTTGGAACGATTCGTTCTGCATCAGCATTTATTAAGCTTTTAAATATTGCTAGAAATTCTAAGAAAGAAGACTTAGTTAAAGCTCTAAAAAATTCAAAAAATAAAAGTATAATGTAAGTATAATATTGACCCACTTATATCATTATATAAGTTAAATATATGTTGTAAGTTTTATGTAATGATTCTTCTTATTTTAAAACTTGTGTTTCACCTTAAATCTCAGTTTATACTACAGTAGTTAAAAAGAGGCTTAATTTTACAAGATATTAATTTACTTTATAATTTACTTCTATACTGCTGCAAACTTACAACCAATATAACATTCACTAACGGATCATTGTAATCATGAGATCATTTGGACTATTGAACATCAGGGTTAGTAAAATTGAGTACTTTTAAGAATAGGTTGTTACAAATACTTAAAGACACATCATGATTTTCGATTTTTTTAACATTATACAAAGTATTTTAGAAACTGTGGTGTTTTATAAAATCATAAAAACATATAACTTTCTATATTCTTTAGATTTTGTTTAATTTTTACATGATTTGTCTAGGCTGCAGCTGCTGGATATTTTGGGAGCAGCTCAGACAATTGAAGCTCATGAAGCAACACGTAAAATACTAGATTTCCGATCAGAAGATTCTCTTGACCCCAATGAGAGATACCTGTGGTCTCTTTCTTTTGGGTCTCACCCTCCGACTGGAGTTATAAAAGGTATAAAAGCAATTTCTTGGTGGATTCACATTATGAAATAATAACAGTTTTAAGGCACATTTTAAGTCAAGTAAAAGATGAGTGAATAAAACTGTACAGCTTGTGTAAATTGATATTTGCAAATACCAGCTGTTTCATTTGTCGAGATCAACGAGGTTAAGGTATAATAGTCCTAAAAGTCTAATAGCACTCTATATTCTGGTAGTAAAGTCTGTTACATGACGGTTAGGGATGGCTCTACCATATAGACGCACTAGGCAGCCCCCCTACAAGGGCGGATCCAGGACCGATTTACGGAGGGGGCGGTTTCCACGAGAGGGCAATAGCAACTCAAAACATCGTGGTGATTGTTTCGTGGGGGGGGGGGTTGGTTGCAATGGCCTTTAACGTCACGTAAACAGGTGAGGAAGCGAAATGTCATGGTCTGGAGTCCACTGTCAACTTATTTTGAGAATTCTCTGTTTTTACTCCCACGAATATTTACGTAAATTTAAATCAAACTCTTTATCTTAAAAAAAAAAAAAAAAAACATAAGATTATGTCTAAAATGTGTTTTTATTACATTTTGTAAGATAACAGAAGTTTTAGTGCAACGCAGTCTAGGTTTTAATTGTAAAAACTGATTAAAGGACGTATTTCGAAATGGAAAGTATGAATTACCAGTTATATTTATATAAAATTTATTTATATAAAGAGTTAAAAACTGTTAAGATGTAAGCGTACTGTATTTGCGAAAAGGTAAAATGCTTTTTCACAACTAAATAAAAAAATCTTGCTTGCTTACTCTCTGTTTTTTCTTATAGATGTCATAAAAGATTGCTAAGGAGTTACCGATCTTCCAATCATACTTACTAATCAATGTGCTGTCACTGTCACATTTATTTGTAAAGATGGAACTACTGGGTGTTCCATAAGTAAAGTGCCAAACTCCGGGAATAGGTTCTATGGGTAAAAATAAAGATAAAATCAAAAATAATTTTTTTTTTCCTAAAACGCTTCGTATACCAGGTATCCGCCATTCTGTATTTTTTACAAAATAATTGTTATCTTCAACATTTTTTCACCGATCTTTATAAAACTCGGTAAGAAGGGCCTATGTTTAAATAAAAGAGACCTGTAAAAAAAATTCACCGTGGTCCGATTAAAAATTTCAAAATGGCAAACGTTTTTAACTTCTAATTTAAAACGGCTGGAAAACGGAAAAAGTTTAAAACGTCCGCTATTTTAAAATTTTTAATTGGACCACGTTGAATTTTTTTTCTAAAGTAGGCCTAGGTCTCTTTTATTTAAACATACTCACCCAGTTTTATAAAGATCGGAGAAAAAACGTTGAAGATAACTATTATTTTGTAAGAAATACCAAATGGCGGATATCTGGTATACAAAACGTTTTTGGAAAAAATTATTCTTGGTTTTCTCTTTATTTTGACCTATATAACCTATTCCCGGAGTTTGGCACTTTACTTTTGGGACACCCTGTATAGTTGAACTAGTTCCACGAAACAGCTATATTGTGAGCCTATATACAAAATCAATGCTACAACCTATATGGGGCACTGCATAGGTTATTTATAGGATCTTTATTGCATTGTTTGCGATACAGAGATGCTAAACCAGAGTTTCGACCTCGGCGAACGTCCGTATCACCGTCAAAAAGCTTATAAAAATCGCCGTAATTTTGCATTTTTTACGTTAGGCTAATTTTGTTCCTGAAGAAACAGTTTTTCATGAAAATCACCCATTATCATTTTAAAAGTACATCGAGTCCTTTACAATTTAAGACCAAAATATAATGCGCGATGGCTGAAACAACCAAGGTTAGCTTCGGAGCTTCGGGCTCGCCAACATTGCGCCGCGCTGATCGACATTCGACGGTTCGGCTTCGCATGGTATAGGCCTACATCATGCAGCCTTTGAATGATTGCAACACACACGCAGATTGCACAAAACCTTAATACTTTAACCTTTATAAATTAATAAAATGACCTTGAAAATGCATTTAAAAATTTTTTATTTATTAACATTGAAATACAATATCTATAATATTTTTTAAGTTACATGGAAAGATATAAAATTGGCCAGGTAAAACTGCTTGAAAAGTTTCCGTACGGGGAGGGCGATCGCCCCTTCCGCCCCTCCCTGGATCCGCCAATGCCCCCCTACCCCAAGACCCATTGGGTGTGCCTTTGAATTAAGCGTCATTGATCAACGGAAAAGAGCACCTTTGTAGTAACACCTCCAATTAGTGGTGAAGAGCGCCCCTGGTTAGTGGTAAAGAGCGCCCCCATGGATAAGAGTGCCCCCGATCTGTGGTTAAGATCTGCCCCTTGATTGGCAGATAAAATTGTTCCCGATTCCCCAAAAAAAGAGAGCCCCAAATCAGTGGTACAAAGTGCCCCAAATCTGCAAAAAGCACCCCAATCGGCAGTAATTTTGAGTTATTGGTGTCTGAATCTAAATCTTAGTAAAGAGTAAACTATATGCCTAGTTTATAAATTCTTTGACAGTAACTTTAAATTTCAAGTTCTTTATCTCATAATAAAATTTTAGTGAAAATTACATTACAGTAATTTGTTCAAACAATTATTATTCTTTGTAATAACACCTGAACAAAAGTAGGGGTGTCTATCGTAACTTTTACCTAGGGCACCAGAAAACCTAGAGCCTGCCCCCATGATGGTCGCCCTTTTACCCACCTTGTGTCACCTTGTATCCATAATCCATAGTAACTTGTCCTTTGTTTACATGACATTCACCATTTTACCCACACTCACCCAATGTTCCTATGGTAAAAACTCTCATCCTTAAAAATTTATACAGTACTTATCGAAACAAAAATTGTTTTTAAAACAAACAACTAAAAATAAGATGGTTTACAAATTTAATTTGCGAATTTTGTAACACGTTGTGACTAATCAGAAAATTCCAAACTATTTCCAGCACTGAGGAAAGAAGCGTAAATTTTCAAACCTTTAAAAGGTATTAAAGTTTTCTTGGGATTAAACCTGCAATTTTTAGATTTATAGGTGTGCCCTATAACCACTCAGCTTTCCCCCAAGATAACAAGTATTTTATTTTTTTTTCTCCTAAATTTTACTTTATTTGTAACAAAATATACTTTCGTTTCTTAAGTGCTTTGTAACTATAATTTTTTATCGCAAATTATCTAAACCATGGTATCTTATAAAACTGACCTAGTGTCCAAGACTAAGCCTTCTTCTGTTCTTCTCCTTCTCCTTATCCAATTACTCATCATTTTTCAATTCAACCAGAGGTAGGTTTCTGCGCTTCAATGATTAACCAGTGTTGGTCTTAAATAAAAAATATTTACAACTGTTCATTAGAAGGGATAATGGTGTGTTGAGCTTGCTTGGAAGAGGAAGGTTGTAAGACGGAAGTTCTTACTTTTGCTACTTTTGAAAATTTCTCTCATAAGAGTCTTGTTTGTTTTAGACTTGTTAAACCTCATAGAGTCTGGACCATACAATGAAAAATTGGATGAAACACTAGTACTTACTGTAGCAGCAATGACAAATAAAGTTAACAAGTTTAACGGCACAGCAAATGAGAAGGTATGTTCAATGTGCACAATATATTTTGTAGTTTTATGAGTAAAACTAAACAATATAAACAAAGTTCAATATAAACTAAGTAATCTTATTTTTGCTATGTCAATATAAATATGAATGGTCCATTTAAATTGAAATGTCAACTAATGTATTTATGACTGATCTAAATTTCTACGGCTACTTTATTGAAAAGAAAAGATTAATGAGAATTAATTTACTATATTAATTAATGCGGTAAATAAAAGGAGTTTGATTTATTTCACTGTGAATTAATGTTCAAAACTGAGTAGGAGATTTTGTTCATTTAATAAATTATTGTATAAATTTGAGAAGAACTCTTCATTTTTGTTCTTGTGTATATGTTGCTAGCACATGTGTTATTGGTTGCATTATAATTTTGGCAGGTCATAAAGGAGGTGCTTCAAGTAATAACTCAAAAGTTAAAGGCCTGCAATCCTGCAGATGACAGCTGTTGTCTCAAATATGTCCGAGCTTTGAAAAACTTAGCGGCTCAAGAGTCTGTGCCCATTCTCTTATCTTACACATCTATCGGAAGTAAAAAGTAAGTGCCATAACAGAAATGTCCAGATTGATTCAAGGTTATCTTTAAGCACTGGTTAGTTGTTGAACTTATGTTGAACTTAAATATTTACTTCTGAGATGAAGCTTCAAAAACTATTTATACAATACGCCAGGGGCGAACCCAGGGGGGGGATAAAGGGGATATATCCCCCCCCGAAATGTTGGAGGATAAAAAATAAAAATATGCTCCAAAAATAAAAATAACCTTTGATAAATGGTTAAAATATTATTTTCATACACCAGACTTTTATAAACAGATATAAACGCCAACTTATATAAAGAACAGGGTAATAGGGGTTTTAATTTCACAATGCAAAAAGATAAAACTGTAATATTACATCCAAAACAGGTCATTTTAGTTTTGGAAATTTAAACGTTATTTATTGTGTGTGTGTAACACGTCGGCACTGTCGAGTTCTTGCAATTGGTTCTAAGCGCGCTCTATTTCACTTGCAGTGCTGCCACCTCTAACTTATTAGTGATTTTGTGGTTTTGCCGTTTAGTTAGTCTATATGTGTGTGTATCTTAGAGATAACGATAATTCATATATTTTACGATTTTTAAGTAGTGTATTTATTTCAGAATTTCTTAGAGACTGTAGACTATCATTTACTGTACCTCATTTGAATTTTGATATCTTGATTCTTTTTTAAGAAGACACGATATCTTTTGCCTTGATATATGCACTGTTAAAGTAATATAATACTTTTAAGTTACAATTGTATTACTTTTATTAGTTATTTCTATAATTAACTCTGACTCTGTATTCTGTGTCTTATCTTATAGATAAATCGCGTATTTACCTCTTGATGAGTAATGTGTTTTGGTGTTTTAATAAACTTTAGACTATAACTGTTTTTGTACTTTATTTACAAATGTAATTTATTTCCAGTCGCAATATAAAGTTAACACATTTTTTCCAAGTTTAAATAATAGCCTGATCCCTTTATTTAATTTTCAAAACCCATTAGTTTCACTCCAAATTCTGGTGGAGTAGAGGTCTGCATAAAGTTAAATTAATTTTAGCTTCTGAAATTCACTAAAACTAACCATTTAGCTTCAAAAATTCAAAAAATTTCCGGGAGAGGCCCCCAGACCCGCCGTGTTCTTGGGGGGTATTCCATACCCCAAACCCCCCCCCCCCCCCCGGTGTTACCACTCCGCAAAAATATCCCCCCCCGAAATTGAATCCTGGGTTCGCCCCTGCAATACGCCTACCACATTTGATTTTATTCTTGTTAAATTTATTTTATTGAAACTGTAAATACATTAAAGTTGGCTTTTGTTAACTCATACCTCAATAATTCAAAATCTTATGTATCTCAAATTATTTTTGAATACACTTGGAAACCTGTCTAAATAAGTTTAAAAAAATCATACATAACTCAGAATAAATAGGGTTGTACTTTACCACTTTAAATCAAAGAGATACAAAAATTAACTGTATCTATCTATCTATATATATAATACGTGATGCCCTTTTTTTGTTAACGCTACTACTCCCTTATTTATGGACTAATTTTAAAGTTTGAGGTGTCAAAAGAATGGTCTCAGTTCGTAGTTTTGCAATAAGGTCTTAGATTTTTGATATTTTAATTCTGGAGCTCACGGGAAGCCCTCAAAGTTCATTTTTTGTCCATAAGATTAACATGGGGAACAATTTGTATTGAATTGCAATATAAAACAGCTGTTGATTGTAAAACAGACAAACACATGTTAAAAGCTGTATACAAGCAATTGAACTACTGGTACTGAAATATCAACACAATTAGGCCTACATACTTTAGTGTCTTTTGTCGTATTTGAACCTTTTCTCAAAATTTAGCGGGAAGATTTTCTTGAACATTTATTTACGTGTATTTGGGCACAAAATAAGTTTAGTAACGTAACCCTAAAAAAATTGATGCAGGGCCTACAAAAACAAGTTTGGAAATTGAAATTTTTGACGTGGGTCTTATGGGTTGTCTGATTGGCATTTAAACAATAACGAAAGTTTACAAATATTAAAATAGAACACTTAATTTGTGTGCATGGGTTTCAAACTCTGTAAATTATAAGGAAAAGGGATAGTTGGTTGTAGGTGTTATAACCTGTTTGTTTAATATTATACTATTCAAAAATTTAATGCAGAATGATACAAATATTAAAACTCATGTTTAAAAGAAACGAAATCTAAATGTTTTTTACTTCCAGTGTAGAAAACAAGCATATCTCAAATATGGTTTGTACAAAAAGAAATTTCAATCAAAAAATAAATACCACATCAAACCAAAATGGACACTAACAAATATGTAGATTCTCCTTAGTTTAGTGATTTCTTTATTTACATTTTGTAATGCCATGGAAAATTACGAATTATAGGGGCTTTAGTTCTTTTTTAATAGTGTGGGCTCATTCACTATGTCGACAACTACCTCATAACAGCCGCAGTGAGTGTTGCATAACTCATATAGGACCGGGGAGTTGTAATGATATGTTGATTTTTATCCTGTTGTCATTTAAGTTTTATGTTTGATGAACTATGTAGATTCAACATATGTGAATTTATTCTAGATTTTATAGGAGTGCTTAGACAGAGATCCTAAGACAAATCGGCAAAAGAACAACTATGTAATCTTAGCTAATTTTGAACTAAAAGAACAACCACCAAATCTCAACAGTGTCACATTGGCAAGTTGCAGAATTAGTGATGAAGATCGATTGATGAAACAACATTATGTTTTATCTGATTTTCACTATAGTTTAATTTTTATTCAAAGTAACTCTGTCCATAACCATTGAGCAAGATATAATACTCTATAATAAATGCAGTGCATTGCGCTGCACGGGCCCCCTAGTAAGTAAAAAAACAGTGAAGTTAAGTGGAACCAATTTGCACTTAGCTTCACAAGTCAGAGTTTATTTCTATAACCTGAAGATTTCTTAAGGTACCTTTTAGTAGTATCTTGAAATTTTGGCTCACAGGTTGCAAAGAGTTGATGACACATCAGGTTTAGCAATGCTTACCTCTATACTTCTATACCAAGTAAAATCTGTTACTGATTACTATGTAGAACTATATGTAACTGAAATAAAACAAGGAAATTCCATGAATTTAAAATTACCACTAGTCGTCTGTATCAAGTTATCAATATCACTTACTACCTTATACGGACTTATAGTTTACAAATGACTGAATCCTACACAGTGTGTGTTATCAGGAGAAAGCATACTGGTACAAATGCAGTCACATTCCCTACTCATAGATTAGTTAAAATACAGACTACTTGTATCAGATTCACATGAGATCTTTTAGGTACAACTTGGTTTTCTACTGTTTCTGGCCAGATGAGTTAAAATATTTATTTAAACAAATTTTTCAGGCTTTTTTTCTAGATTGAAGATACAGGATGGGATTTTTATTGTCATTGCTTAAGAAAAATTCCTACAGTTTTTTTATCATCAAACAGACAATTTAGCAGGGAAAAATAATGCAATTAAGTAATTATTTTAATCAATCAAATTTTGTATCTAGTAAATTTAAATCCCCTTGATGAAGTCAATATAATTTTCTTGTACAGTAAAAACTCTCCTGATTCCCGCAAAGTTGGTGCACAATAAATAGGCATCCCCTATAATTAGCCACCCTCCGCAGGACAGCAGGAATGAAAATACCCATAAGTCAACCCCTTCAGTCAAAGTTAAGGCGTAGTCAGCTTTATCAGAAATTACATGCCGCATATTGAGAATACTTGTAAACTGATTTGTTTCAATAGTATTGGTTAACTGCTGTATTCTTAAGGGATGGATAAAAGATAAAAGTATTTTTCTATGCCTATTATAACAAATTTAGATTTTTGTTTTTAACACCTTTTGTGATTTCAAGAACCCAGTAACTTCACTAACCCTACCAAGCCACCCTTTGGTTTATTTTAGCAGAGTTTAGAGGACTCTTTTGAAATTCCTACCTAATTTTAAAGCGTTTTTAAAATTACTTCTACAAGTTAAGATTTTCTTTTTCAGAGTGAGTGTAGCTGCAATTAATGCAATACATTCTTTTCAAAAGGGATCATGGACTCCAGAAGTGATCAAAAGAGCGAAGGTGATGTTCTTTCAGTTAGATAAAAAATATGACAGTAGTGCCCGTACCCTAGCTCTAGACATACTCTTAGAGAACGGCCCAGATGAAACCTTGCTCTCGGAACTTCTGCTGTACTTAAAAAGCCCAGATCCTGCTTATGAAGTCAAAACCTATCTGCTCCAGAGACTGAATCAAATTGGAGAAAGGTAGGGTAAATGGTTCCTGCTTGTTTATTTTTCATTTTTGAAAAATCAAGGTAATATCAGGTAAAGTTGAAACATATTTTCCACTCAATTATCTAATTGAATTGAGTGCCATTTATATTGTGAAATTAATGTAAAGTTATGTTCCTTAATGGGTTTTTTCTTTGTTTTTGACACTCCAACTTAGTTGTAGCAAATCAAACACTTAAATTAAAGATACTTTCATGAGTGACAGAGGTTATTAGGATTTTGGACATTGTCTACATAGTACCACAGTGACGGCTCTCCCATAAGGGCTCCCGGACCCTACCCTCCCCAAATGAATTGATAAAAAAATTAAAATAAATAAATTTCCAAAATTATGATTATGTGTATATTTAACAGATTGATAATTGTATAGGTCATAAGTTAAAAATAGAAACAGATTGTACCGAAATAAATCCAAAACTGTTGACGATTGTCTTTAATCCTATCACTGCCGGCCGGGGCTGGAGCAGCGGTTGCCAGCCACGATGTCCTATCACCCTTCTAAACTCAAATGAAGATGCGCATACATGCATTTCACTCACACAGACACACTCAACGGGTTGTAATACATAGCTCTGCCTGGCGCCCTAATGATGGGCATGCAGATTAATGTTGTTGGATTAAAACAAAATTCTAATCATAGTTCTAATTTTTAAAATATTGTAAATTTATTAGAGTATTAATTTTATACCTTGGTTTGGTCTCTTTTAGTTTGGACAATTTATTAGCATCGCTACCTTCTCATAGTAGAAAAGCTTAAATTTTGTTGCTTTACGTAATGCATTTGTTTTACATAATTTTTGGTTCTGTATTGTTAAAAAATATAAAATAAATAAAAACTTTTATAATTTTTACTTACTTGTACTTATAAATTTCTAGTGATAGGAAACTAATGTCAAGGGTAAAATCACTCTTGAGCTCACTGAAGTTGACAAACTACCACATACTGGGACAGAAGGGTCTGTCGACTGCTTTCACACGCAGTTTCATGAGCCACGCTAGCGCCAATGGCTCGCTGTCTACGGTCCAGGAGATGTTCGGAGGAATCGTCAAGCGAGGCACTGTGGATGTCATAATCGATAGGGAGGGATCTTCACAAACCATATTTTCTGTAAGTTTACTATTCATTACTACATTTCTTCTGTTATCTCTTTAGGATGTAAAAGTTTTTACCAAGTTGACATGTTTAGTAATTTTTTAAAAGGCATTAAAATGTGATTTGAACTTTTTTTAATTACTTATTTTTTCACTGTAATGGCCTTATTGGAAATAAATTAACTACAGTGGACTCCCTTTTAACTGACCACCTTCGGGACCAGGCCGCGGCCGGATAATGAATTGGCCGGTTAAACCGATGTTTATTTTAAAACGACCAACCTACAATTTTATATACAAAATATATTGCTGTGGGTACTGTATACTGTATATAATTTATAGCTATCATACACCCATGTAATCCACGACTAAAATAAACTAATAATAATTCTTTTCTTTATTGTGGTCTACTGGATTACAGGTCCAAACGCATTCACTTCCCATGTTATTCACTTCCATCCAGGACGGTATGTTTTGATTTGTTTGAGAACGTCAAAATGGTATAATGTTGAATTTAATGATAGATAAGAAATCAACGTTTCTGGCAAAACATGGCCAGTTAAAGCGATGTTCAGATAAAAAATGGCCGGTTAAAAAGATATTGTTTTTGTGTCAGGGTAGGCCGGTTAAAGCGAAGACCGGTTAAAAGATGGCCGATTAAGAGGGAGTCTACTGTATTTGATTATGGGAATAACAAAACTATACAATAAGTCCAAACTCAATAATTTTCAAAGATCCTTTTTATTTTTGGGTCCTAAATGTTTTAATATACTCCCTCCTCAGATAAAGTCATGTAAAAACGTAAAAAGTTTTTCTAAGAATCTAGAAACTTGGTTATTTAACTTTGAAGATTTAAATAACTTAATCTCAATATTGTCCTAATGTGGTAGGTGAATGGTAATTGTCAGTTTTATTTATTATATGTGCTACCTAAATTCGCTTCACAAAAGAGAGATGTGAAATTTGTACTATTGTACATACTGTTGTAATTAGTGTAGTGTTTGACTACAAAAGTGTACGACGGACATTACGGGAAGAACACCACAGTGAGCCGCATTATCTTGCAAGATAAGGGACCTGCGACTGAATGCCGTATAGTTTAAGGACTCTGAGCCATCATTACTGGATAAGATGGCTATCATATTCCTGAAATGTACATTGTATTTTATGTATAATGTTTGGTTGGAATAAACAATTTATCATTTCATTTTCATTTCATTTCACAGTATGTGTTGGGGGTTTGCTGTAAATAGTTTAACGGAAACTAATGATTATTTTAGTTTGTGTATTCTTCAATAGGGAAAGCAATTAGTTTTCTCCTTAGCATTTACACGTACATGTACAGGTCATTGAAATGGGCTCGAGGGCAACAGAACTCAGGTGGCACCCCGCTTAGTTTAAATATTTTAAAGAGTGCCTGTTTTCAGCTGGGGTTGTTTGCTGGAGGGCTCAGCTCATTTCTGACATCAGACGACTCCGCGGGCGAGGAGCAGGAGGGGGAGGAGGAGACGGCCGTGGCTGGCATGGACCTCACTGTGCTCGGCGTCCAGGTGAGAAATTTTGAAAGTCCCTTTAAAGTCCATCAAATATACAATTAAAATGTGAAGTTTATATATTTTCATGGCATAATACAGATCACCAAAGTTCATTTTTTGCCAATAAAGAATGCCAAGAGCATTCCAAAAAGTTTTAATTTAATGGAATTTGGCAGGTACACTCTGTTTAAAACATAAAACAAAAACTGAATTCTCTTAAAAAAAAACCATTCTTTTCATGATAATAGGTTCGGCCGTTTGTGTTCTTCACTGGTCAAGGTGAACTGATGGGCCACGTCTGGTCCGGGACAGCGTCCGAGAAGACTCCTGCATTTCAGGTGATTGGCTTTTTTATAGCTAATTTAATGAAACAACTTTATCTTATCCTGTATGACTTGTTACTGTAAATATTGCAATGTTCCAAATTGTACTAAGTCTATTCATAAATGGTCCACGCATGATCACAATAAATGGATAAGTCAAGTGTGATCTGTCTTAGCACACTCTCCGAATAAAAGGCAGTCCAACTAAATAAAGTAATAAGGTCCAAAGGTAAATAAGTTAGCTAACTATTGAGAATCAAATACTTCAAATTGTAAATTTTGCACCATGATCACACATTCTTACTCTATTACAGTGTATATTTTCCACCTGGCTTTCAATGTTATTTTAGGAGAACCTCAAGTCAAGCTGCACAAATCAAGATCAACTTTAGAAGGTATTAAAACATAACCATTAAAACAAATGATTTTTTAGGCACTCACCCTCTTGCAAGACCATCTACAGCATATTCCCCTTCAAGCAGGGTTTATTGCAGAATTGTCTCTTCAAGGAGGAATCTCATTTGATCTTTCTGGCCAAATTTCTCTCAGCATCTGGAATAGAAACGCTGAGTCGTTAGTGGAAAAAAGGTAAACAACAAAGTATTAATCATACAGTTGGCACTTACACTTTGCTGAGACACACACAAAATTAAAATGAAAACTCCTTGTATTTTGAGTGAATCTGACATCAACAGATGATGTGTGTGCTCGTATGGTATACTTTTATTCACTTATGTAAAATACTATTTTCTTTGTTACAAACTATTGAACAATAATGAATATTTTTAATTGCATGCTTCAGAGTGTGGTGTTAAAAAATACAGGTTAAGAGGTTGATGTCTCAGCTCTATTGAAAGATCTTTCAGTACAGGTACCACCCTTTAGCAAAATTAAAAATTTAACTGAAAACTTTTATAATTTATTTTTATACCCAAATAATATTTTCAGACTGTTCCTTTAGTTGTTTCTCTTTTTCCTTACCTCCTCCTTATGTTGCCTTATTGTAATTTATGCATGCACTTTAAGGTTTTCTTTTCAATATCTCCCCAACACTTGTACCTCCTCCCTCACTTTTTCTCTATTCTCTTCTTCATCTCTCTTCCACTTTCTTTCTCATCACTTGACTCAAAAGGCAGTGGTGTCATGTCAATTTTTGCAGTGGCGGAACGGTGCACCTGGCCCAGAACTGAGGTATTTGGCGGCATACAACCCCAGCCCCCTCGAACAACACTAGCAGAATTGTTTCTTTTATGATTTGAAACTGCTTAATTTTAGTGTTTTTACTTTTTGAAAAGCTTTTTGAGGTTATATTTATTCTATGCTAACTTGAGTCAAAACTTACATATTTGGTATATTGAAATACTGCAGAAATAATACAGACATACTAACACGAATATTATTTACCAACAAATATTCTTTGTTTTTTAGTGTTTTAGGTTAGGTTAAAAAATTAAGATGAATATGGCAAACACTTATAATGTTGTTGAACAAATAAAAAACATTACTTTACAATAGTAGTTTTCATCACTAGGAGCAAAAGTTGGCTTTTTGGTGCGCAATCGTGTTTTAAAAACGAGGCGAAGCCGAGTTTTTAAAAACTATTAAGCATCAAAAAGACACTTTTGCTCCGAGTGATGAACAACGGTTTTTATCATAATGCAAAAATTAGACTTTTGATCGTTAAAAATAATAACTATAAAGTTTTATTTTCGAGGTTATATTTACAAGTAAGTAATATGCAGTGTTTATATTTCTGTTATTTACAAAAAATGCTTTTCATAATGTTTGAATTTCAAAATTCTGTTCATCAACATAAATAAATCAATAGTAATATACTTGGCAAACAGCTGACTTTTCAGTACTAGGACCTAAAAAATTCTCCAGATGATTTTTCTGTCCTAGGACAGAAAAGAATCTGTTTTGGTACTATTGAGAGAACAAAAAACTGGCTGATTTTGTGCAGAATGATAAGAAGATTTTTTGTATATAGAAGGATTTATTTCATATAGGCCTATTATATTTTATGAAACGTGGTTTTAAAGAAAGGTTCGTAAGGTCTAAATTCATAGGTCGTACAATTGAATAGTGGTGTGAGGTTTTAAGCAGACTTACTAGACTAAAGCACGTAAGCATGTCAAAGTAGTCCGATGAGAGTCAGTGTGGTGTTGCTGTTGCCAAATCGTGTTTTACTGTAGCGTACCAATAATCATGGTGACGTGTAGCAGACTCATGGGCGGAGTTTCGGGGGGGCCTGGGGGGGCCGGGCCCCCCCCAAAAATTTCAAAAGTTGTATGTAAAAAAAAAACAAAGTTTATTAGCTAAATAATTATTCATTGAGTTTTATCGTTCAAAGTTGTATCCCACTTTAACTTAGGCCTAGCCTACTCAAAAAAATAACACTATTTTTACATTTTCTACCTATGTTCATGTATGATACTGAAAAGTAAATTAAACAATAGTAGATTATCGTAAATTAAACACCGTTTGCGGGAACTACTAAGTAGGGATATTTCGTAGGTCGTCAAGGGAAAATATAACCTTAGGCCCTACATTTGGCAAAACTGACTGCCAAACTCAGGTGGGTAGCTGCCCGCTACGACGCATATATTTATCTTAAAAATAGCTTTATGTGTATCTTTACACTTTGAATTAGTAAAGATGTCAAATTAACATGATTTGCCATTATTGAAAATTTTCTATACATCCCTATGTCACTAGACTTTTTATGCATCCGTAGGCTACTATCGGCAGAGTTTGTTTAACATCACTGTCAAGATACACCCCCCCATGAAAATAGTTGTTCAGATTTGATCAAAAAATAATATCAGATCCTGATCAAACTTGATCAGATTTGTATGGATTATGGGACATTCCCGGATCAAATTTGATCAGGAATTAGTTCAGAAATGAACAAATCTGAACATTTTTGATCAAATCTGATCAAAGCCCCTGACTAAACCTGATTAAATTTGAATCACAAAAAAATTTAAATGTTAATTTAAAAGAAATTTTAAGCAATAGAAACGTGTTAAGAACTATATAACAGAGTAAATTAGAGTACAAAAGTTTCAAAACAAAAATTGTGGCCGGCCGGGGGGTTTGAACTCATGACCTTCGGACTCGAAGTCCGACGCTCTACCGTCTACACCACAACACTGTTAGAAACAGGTTCGTAATCAACGTCTATTAGCCTACATTCGTTCTCATGACATTATGGAAGTGCTGAATAATTTTTACTGATGTGTATTTATTTATACAATAATGACAGTTCTATTCCAACTAAAACCCGGCATTTAGTTTTCAACATTTCTTATTAGTAATTTAATGTTAAAGAGTCATAACTTTATTTTATCACTGAACTTTCGTTATTGGTAATGTATACCTATGTTCATATATTTTTGTTGGAAAGTTAATATTAGCTACGGTTTTTAATATTAACCAATTATAATATTTATTTAAAAATATATAGATTCCATCTTAATGTTTTTAGGCTAAAAAATATGAAATTTTAAGTTAATTAGGCCTGAACAAACTTGATCAACCTTGATCCAAGATATTTGATCAAATCTGACTACAATCAGGTCTGATCAATTTTGGTCAGGCCTGAATATATTTGATCAGGACTGATCAAGGCATTTGATCAACTTTGTTCAGGCCTGATTATATCTGACCAGGCCTGATCATATCTGATCAGGCCTGATCATTTCTGATCAGGTTCAAGTCCACCTGATCAGGCCTGATCAACTTCTTTGATCAAAGTTGATCAATTTTGTTCAAACTTGCTCAAATCTGTTCAAGTCTGATTATCTTTGATCAAATCTGTTCAAATCATTTTCATGGGGGCCATATACTCAGCATGAATGATAAGTGTTCGGCCTAGAAGACTAGCGGTCAGTAGTGCCGCAGAGCTTCATAATATGGTTAATTGGGTGAAAATAATCAAAATAGTTCAAATAAAAAAGGTATATCTTGAAATATTTACCTAGATATCCACAATTTTTGTTGCAGCTTCTTGGAATGGATTTTTCATCAATTTTTTTTTCCTATATTTTTATAAGGGCGAACATTTTAAATTTTAAACCCCAATATATATAACCGGTAAATTTTATAAAAAATATACATGGGACAAAAAAGTTTTAACATTTAATTATCTTACCAGTAACCATGATATCAAGTTCCTAAGGATCTGACGATAATAACGGAGTTATTGTGATTTTTTAGCCGAGATACATTGATTTTGTATTACATTTAATGCGAATTATAGTTATTTTAATACAAAAATCACACAATAGCTCCATTATATATTGTCAGATCCTTACGACCTTGGTAGGGCCACAGAGTAAGGAACCTTTACAGAGTGCTCGCTGCGCTGCGTTTTCGCGTCAGTCATGACGCGCCTCGTAGTGGCGCTACTGACGCGGTGACGCAAAATGGCGCGGACTGACGCGGAGTTGCCAATTCGGACACCGCACCGCACCGCACAGCACCGTGCCTCGCGTCACCGCGCCGCGCCGGGCCGCCCCAACACAAGCACCGGGCCGTCCGACCACCTTTACTTTACTCCCGATTCCCGAGCGCGATTATTTGGCCAAGTTGCAATGGTGGTCATTTATACAATGTTAGATATTTGACAATAACTAGCAGACTAAAACTAAAATTCCATTATTTGAAAACAAGCTCAAATTAACGATAAAGAAATGTGTGTACTAACAATAAAAATCAGCTAACATTTTAGCAAAATATTTAATCAGTACCGTATTAAATTACCCAAGGAAATACAAATAATGTTATAAACAATTATATACAAGATTTTTATCACACATGATTATACTACACAATAAGTATTAAAAAGCTCTATACAAAAATTATACAACTAACATACTGTACAGTACAACATTGAAAGAATTTAATCAAATTGTTTTCTTTTATTAAAGTTTGTTTGCAAAATTATGCATCCAATCGAATATTCCATATGGTCTACCAGTCTGTGGGACTTCATAAAAGGATTACTCAGCAGAAGAATGCAATAAGAATAATGCTCACATTGAAAAGAAAAATTAATGAGTAAAGAAGTATATTCCTGAACTAGAATTTAAACAGTTTACGGACTCAATAAAATACATAAAACAGCACTACTATTCTAAAATTAACAGTAGGCCTACTCAGATTTATGACACAAGATAAAATCAAATCACTACAAGAAGTCATCACAATCTAAATTTTTACAGTGAAACAACAACGTACATGAGCCTACGGTTAATACAAATATTACCTAAATGTACGGTAAATTTAGATTAAACCCGTAGTTCATTTTACAAGAAATTCAAATTACATTTTTTAAGTACTATAGACTATTTTATCATCGTATATCCTAAATAAAAAGAAGTACTTCTTTTATGTGGGGTTTAAATTTTGGCCGCCATCTTGGATCCGCAATATTGGAATAACCGGTTTTTTTAAACTTAAAGGTGGGGTTGTGACGCATCACTTCAAAGTCAGTTGCTTTATGCGTTGAACACGATTCCGAAATCCGTTTTTAATTGTCAGTTTTCGTCCTCAAAATATTTTAATTTTACAGGAAATTTTAAAAATATCAAAATTTTTATTATCAAATTAAATATCTTTTTTTGGGAGTTGCAGATGGATTTCGAAATTAGAAATTTTAGCTGTCATCTTGAATTGTAATGCTTGTTTTAAGTTTAATGTGGTGATACATGATTATGTAAACAAGCATCACTATCCAATGTGGCACACCCAAGATGACAGTTAAAAGTTTTAATAACAAAAAAAGTTTGGCACCTACCAAAGTGTGATATCTGATTATAAAAAGTGAAAATAAAAAAAGGAAAAAACAAGGAATTAAATTTTTTTTCCAAAACGGTTAATGTCTCGAGAACGAAAACGGTAATTATAAACCAATTAATTGCGGCATCGTGTTCAATGAAAAAAAAAAAAAAACTTTAAATGATGGGTAACAGCCCTACATTTACATTTAAATATAAAAAATCATTCCAATGTGGCGGATTAGAGATGTCGACCAAAAAATGTAAACCACATCAAAAAGAAGTTTGAGATAATCAATTATGTTCGGTGGTGTTTGGGAGTCGATTTATTAAGAAATGCACAAAAATTAGAGAGGGGCATTTAAAAGTTGCCTTATACAGAGGGTGTTTCAGAACTCCCTGGCAATATTTTAGGACATTGTTCCTGGGTCAGAAAAATATCTAAATATCATATTTAAATTGTCCGGAAGTCATTAGTTACTCCACAGCCGCCATTTTAGTTTTTTCATTAAATAATTGTTATTTCCTTAACGGATGGTTGTATTCGGTTCATATTTGGTATAAATCTTTATGATACCAATGTACATTTCGACAAAAAAAATTAATTTATTGCAATGTATATAGTCAAAATGGCGGCCATTTAAAATTTTCAAACTACAATATCTCAAAATCGGTAAATTTTATAAAAATTTTACTACACACAAAAAGTTGACAAATTAAATTATCTAACCAATGGTACCAAGTTATAAGGATCTGACCACAACAACGGAGTTATTGGAATTTTTCTTCATAAAAACATTGATTTTGCTGTTAGAATGGCCTTATCTTATCTTATACTCTAAAACAAGCTATGTTTGTACGGGCAAAGTTTTTTTTTTCGCTCAAAGGATTTTTGATTGAATATGAGGGTTTTGGCCACCAGAAATCGATTGGAGTTGGTCCCATGTCTGGGAAAATCCTGTTTTCGCGCTAGAGCCCTTCAAAGTTTCTATGTTATCCTTATGTTGAGGTTTTTTTTATCGTTTTTTTTGCTACATGACAAATATGTCCATGGCTTGCCGTAACTAGGGCCTATATACAATTTGGAGGAACATTAACAATTTATACATTAGTAATGGTTGAGTTTGTTAATTGAACAAAAATCAGCTGATAACTGTTGATATAAACCAATGTGTTACAGCTTTAACCTGTAGTTTAAGAAAATTATACCAAAGAGCAGCACCCTACAGCCTGGCGAGTGAGCGAAGCAAACGAGCTCGTCTTAAAAATGGAAGAGGGAAGTGAGAGGAGCGAACGAGCTTTGTGATGTGAGAACGAAAGTAATAATTTTACCGAGCTTAAGCTCGATCCCCCTGGTACTTTGCATTAATTTCAATGCAAAATCAATGTTTTTATGAAGAAAAATCACAATAACTCTGTTACTTGTTGTCATATCCTTATAAACTTGGTACCATTGGTTTTACCGTTTTTGAGATATTTTAGTTTTAAATTTTAAATGGCCGCCATTTTGAAAATATCCAGTGAAAAAAATTAATTTTTTTCCTCGAAATGTACATTGGTATAATAAAGATTCATACCAAATATGAACCGAATACAACCATCCGTTACGGAAATAAAAATTATTTAGCGAAAAAGACAAAATGGCAGATGTGTGAGTAACTAAAGACTTCCGGACAATTTAAATATGATATTTAGATATGTTTCTAACCCAGGAACAATGCCCTAAAATATTGTCAGGGAGTTCTGAAACACCCTGTATATTATTCACTGACAAATTACATTAGAGATGTCCCCTTAAGGAAGTCTTGAGAAAAAATTAACCTACTACATAATTTGATATACATTTTTAAATTTCTTAGTATTCTGAGAAATGTTCCCCAAACCCAACCTTAAAAGTTATAGCTTACCGTATATCGAAAGTTTTTTTATTTGTTATGTTTTTTAATATGAATTTAATGCAAAGTTTGATCATCTGCCATTGTTTACTCGGTTATCCTTTTTAAAGGTCAGATTCCACGTCACTGTTCTTTATTAGCCTGTAATCATGACCTTTAAATTTATTTTCATTTTGTCCTGTACTAATACTTAAGATTTTCTTATTAACTATTGACCGTCCCCATGGAGAGTAAAAAATACTATACTTGCATAAAAAAAGATTTCAAATTCATTATGTCCAATAAATTATTTAAAAAATTACTAAGACGTACAGGGACTTTTTAACACAGTGTGTGGGTATATAATTATTTATAATTTGAAATACTTTGCGTATTTAGTTTTCCAAACGGTAGGGCCTAAATAACTTTCCTATTCTTCTAACTATTTTGTTTGTATTAAAATAAATTGCTCGATTTCGAGATATACGTATATTATAGGCCGTTTTTTTAAACCTGATCCTTTGAGGGAGAGATCGTGGAGGGGATTTGTTTATCCTGCCATCATCCCATTGGCTGGAGGCTTTTGGTTTTTTGTTGTTTTTGTTTTATTTCACTGTTGCATACCAGCTGATAATGTCACATAACAACATATTGTGCATCAGTTTTACAATATTATTAGCAACAGTTGTTTTTTATCAGTTTACTTTAGAACTGTTACTTTATAACAAAGTATACATTTTGCTTTAAAACATAACAGCTGACTAGGAGTTACTGAAATGTATTATAAGTTATAAAAAAAGTTATTGAAATAAATCAGCTACTCGAACATCTTTGTCACGAGTTTAAATGTATTGTTTACCGTTAAAATTTTTTTACAATTTAAATCTTTCCCCCACCCCAATTTTCTCGAGAAGGATCAGGTTTAAAAAACGGACTATAGTAAGTATATGATTCATCAATTTAATAACTATAAATTTCAATTCTATTCAAATAACAAAATTAAAAAACTGTTATAATTTATAGAACAATCGTAATTTGTTATATTATTCGGCAAGGTAACATTAGTGCCACATTGTGTTAAAGCAAGACAGTTCTTCCAGTTAATCTATACTAGTCCACTTGTTACTCAAAATGAGCAATTTATTTTAATACAATACAAAAGTAATATTTAAATATAAATCAATGACATCCGACCAATCCAATATTTAAAATATCAGTAATAAAAAAAAAAAAAAAAAAAAAAAAAAAACTACCCGTATTTACAGCTCTACATTAACAGATGTTTTAAATGTTCAACCCAAACCCAATGTTATTCTAATGGGAAAATTTCAAATTTAGCTTGTGTATAGCCATTGTTTTATGTCCGATTTTCATCAATTTTGGCGGACCAACTACGGACCAAGCCCTATCCATCGCCATCAAAAACTTGAATAACGGTTGAAAATTGTAGGAGGAGTTCCCAACACAAAAAAACCCTTAGCGTATGAAATAAGTATAGATTTATAAAAGAAGAAGATGTTTTTACGGTATCTATATTTGTGTATATATATATATATATATATGTATATTTATAATCGATAAACTCGGAGACCAATGAACCGTTTGCCATGAAACTCGGTACGTGTTATGGAAATTTCAAGAAGATTTGTATAAGTCACACCACATAAGTTGACGAATAGCCAAAAACAGCTGCTTAGGGCGAGGGAGGAGAGGGGGTACTTTTCCAAAAACATCGAGCTTACGTTACATGCAATTTTTTATAGAACAGCTGATTATCCAATCATTTTAACGGAATAGTAGTGAAAATTCATTCGTCAAGTTACGTGGCGAGGGTTATAAGCCTTTTTATAGCCCTCAGGGCTTATCCCCAGGACCGTCATAAACGTGCCTATTTCAGCGTTTAATTTTTTCAGCTGTGGTCATGGAAACAATCAAACCAATTTTTAAACCGATTTACACTTACTCAAAATATTGATCCAAAAATAAACTGCCCCTGATATTAATAGAACGTCAAACTGCACAATCGTTTAAAAGAAATATTTAAAATACATCCTGCAAAAAGCTGTTTACCCATATGATGAGTTTTTTGTTATATTAACCCTATATCTGGCATGTACTGATTTCTCTCAGTGGCAGAGATTTTTCGTGCACTTGGTAGTGGTAACGCATTATCCACAACAAAAAATTATTTCTGAATATAATTATATATGTATGGATATTTTCTTTTTCAGAAAAAACTGTACAATACAATGATGTAAAAACTTTATTTTTGTTACCAAAGCAATTGGGTGCAGTAGCAAAAGGTTTGTGAATTTTTAGTTTAGGCAAATGACAATTTTTTAAGCAATCCGCAATAAAGCTAAAAAATTCCTACACATTTTATTTAAATGTGAAAAATGTAGACAATTTATTCCTCTACATGGAAATGTCAAAAAAAAATTTGAAATCCTCCAAAAAAATGTAAAAGTTAGACCTTTTTTCCTAAAACCTTAAACTTTCCCTGAAAATGCAGCTTTTTTCCTCGAAATACCTAAAGATATAAACATGTTCCAGATATAAACAAACATGATACTTTCTAAAAGTAAATTACATTTTCTTTCATAAAATATATATTTTTCTTCCAAATATTAGTCTTCTTCCAAATTCACTGAGCTATCAACGTCAGAAAATGAAACTAAAAATCGTTGTTAATGAGAAGATAATCTTTTGGCCATTTTAAAAAATGCATAAAATTTTTATTAGGTAAATAGGCCTATCCTATAAAAATTCCAAGATATACAAATTCATAGAATTTTATTGTAGTTTTCAAAAAAGTGCCAGAGATCTATTTTTGTTTACTATCTGGCTTTTAAAATTCATCTGAAGGTAATCAGCTGTTACATTACAATTCACATTAAAGAACTTGCAATAAAAGTTGGTCAACATTTTAAGTCTCTAGAAATAAATCAAAGGCGAGGGGGGCGAAGACCGAAACGATATGACCTTTTTAATTATGATTCGCCACTGCGCTATATCCTAAGCTTTAAGATATGACACCTCAATCTAAAAAATCGGTTCAGTAGGTCGAGAGAAAAAGGGGCGTAACAGACAAAACCCTTATATAAATAAGAAGATAGATAGCAGAAAATATACAACAAAAAAGTTTTACAAGTGAATATACGATAAAGCGTACTGATTTCACGGACCCGACAACAGGGGCATCATAGGCCTAGGCACTTTTTCACAATAATATTATTACTATTTTGGTGTCTTGTACTAATACAGTACTTTTAAATAGTATCAACATTACAATAAAATAAAACTTTCAAAATAACTTTATTGTAACTTACAACAGTAACAAAGTGAAAAGGCCAATGGGATCGGTGTTGATCACGAAATCTGGGCTGAATTCAAAAGCTTCGCAAAACTAAATTTTCCATCACACAGGATAGCAGTTGCGACTGAGTTGCAGAAGAATTCTTCTTCTTTCTTTTGGTATAAATATTACCCGGAGAAACATAATTTATACAGAAAAAATTTTATTTTCTGTTGGTCCTTCCCAGGACCATTTGTCACAATAGAAAACGACATTAAGTCACAAAACATACATTTATGTGAAACGAATTCCCGAAATGTGATCACCAGAAAACTTTCATGAAATTCCGGTTGGTAAAGCTGCATTTCTGTAGGATTCTTAGTTATTTTTCTATTAGTCGACAAAACTCCTCAATTCTGTCTCGCGCCAGAACATGAGTTCAAATTATTTGTTTTTATAATACTGTGCGTGATGATTAATAGTCGCTAGATAATGTTTTATGTATGAAAATGAATCATCCGAATCTCTCGAATGAGTATTGTAGCGCTTACGGCCGTTTTCTGCCTTAAATCTGTAAATGAAGGAGACATGTCAAAGAGGTCCGTGCACGGACCATGCCATTTCGCAGTTGAAAAATAGTGGTCCGTACAAAGACCTTTGCCAGATAGAGGGTTAAAAAGGTTGGTATAAAGTCTATTTTTTATTGTTGAAAAAGATTTAATTTTGTGTTTATTTTATATTTTGTGATACTATGTTTTAAAAAGCACAAAAAACATTGACGTTTTAATTGATTACAGCTGTAATAATGTGCACTAAATAAGGAAATTTAAAAATTCAAAGAATTTGTAAAAATTAATGCTTGAGAACTCGTGCAGCCACTACAACGGTCATACGACGGCGCAGCGGAGCCAGCGACAGCGAGCTAGCATGATGTGGCCCGTGCGCGTGCGAGGCGGGCGATGCAGAGTGGCAACACTGGATCGTGGCGGGGACGGGAAATGCCGAATCCAGCCCGCTCGAGACTGCCGCGCCAGCTAGCGGCATTCTGGTGGAACTAAGGGCGAACACTCTGTAAAGCTTTGTACTCTGTGGTAGGGCCTATCACTGGTTAAATAATTAAATGTTAGAAATTTTTTGTCTTTAGTAACATTGTATAACCTATACCAGTTTTAAGATATTTGAGATTATACTTTTAAAATGATTACTATTTAAAAAATACACATAGTAAAACAAAATGTATTTTTTATGTACACTGGTTATTAAGTGGAAAAACAATATGGCGTATATTTAGGTAAATATGCATTTTAGGATATACCTTTTTATGAACTTTTTTGCTTATTTTGACCCAATCGCATTGTGAAGTTTAGTTACGTATTTTAAAGGCACCATGTATATGATTTTTTAAATCAAAATGTCGTGCATCTACTACATGGACAATCCTTTATTTCGAAAATCATAAAAACCGTTCAAAAAGGTAATTACTTATTGGGAGTCTATAGACAACGAGACAAGGGAGCGCCAGTGCTTCCTTATTCCTGGGTTTCATAAAAACTGACTGAGTGTCATGACTGTATTCATATCCCCAAAATACTTGTATCTTGTATCAGACTGTGCTATCCACCATAAGTGTTTAAGGCCTGCACAGACCGGAGCGATACTCCGTGCGATACCAGAGCGGGAGCGATACTTTTTCTTGGAAATTCGCGTGCGATACCAGTGGTCCGTGCGATACCATGTTGTCTTATGGAGCCGCACACACCAGAGCGAACTGCGATACGCGATACTGAGGCGATCGCGATACTGTAGCGATGGTATCGCGGTAACGCTGCATGCACCATTCGCAGCGCTTTATCACCGCGATACCATGCGGCCAAACCATGAACTACTCAGTTTTGTCTGTGCTGTCAACCACAACAACAACATGTCGTGTATCACCAAACACTTACTGGAAGTTGTTTATTCATACCCGGTGCTCTATGATTTAAATCACAAGGATTATAAGAACATACGGAAGAAGGAGAAGATCTGGGAGGACATCGGAAAGACATTGAATACTTCTGGTTTGCAATGTTCTTGAGGTGGTAATTGTTCGATAATTCTGACAGCTTTTTTTGTCCGACAAGTATTTTCTGAAGATTGGTTTCACTGGCAGCACCCCAGGCTATGATTCCAACCCGTATATATGAGGTGCGAATAAGGCATGTTAGCGCATGTTAGGCTACCTTAGTTCTGTCCTTACTGGTGATTGTTCTAAAGCTCCTTATATAGTGCGGAGAGATGATGATAGTTTTCCGTGTAAGAATTTCAGGTGAATTAGCCATGAAAGGTTGCTGTCGACAAGTACAAAAGAAAGTTTGTGGTTGTTTCAGCTGAAGTACTTGAAGTTGAGGTTGCAGGTGTTCGGTTGTTGCTTATGAAGTTTATATGAACTGTTTTATCTTTATTTAATTGCAGGTTTATTAGTGGTAATGATTCGATCTGGTTTCTTGTTGCGCTCAGTAAGAAGTAATAGCTTAACTTCAAGCCTAAACAAATCCGATTATTATGACACTACTTCCTTCCACTTAAACTTTTGTAGCAAACAATTGTTTACCTTTTGCTAGGAATATGTAATTCAACAACTGTCAAATTTGACATGCATTTTGTTAAACTTATAACTGAATTTATTTCAAAAGTAAAACTTTTTAAAATATGTAAATACTAAAATTTTTAATAACTGTTATTCATTTTGTGTTTCTAACATACTAAAAGTACACTGGTAAGTACACTATACAAAAACTAACTAAATAAATATTTAGAGAGTCACACAGTCACCGCACCCTACGCTCCCCTGAGGTGTACTGGCTTCCCGCGAGTCTCTTTTTCCCGCTCTGGTGTGGAAGCACCTGTTCCCGCCGCGATATTATCGCTCAAGTATCGCAGATAAAATTCCAGGAAGGTATCGCGTCGCTCCAGCGATAAAGTATCGCTCCGGTCTGTGCAGGCCTTTACTTCGAACTTCGAACTCAGCCTGAATGTAGAGGATATTGGTAAATGTCCTTTATCACTGACCCCCGTTGGCCCCCCCAGCAATCAGAGGTAAACTCCGCCCATGAGCAGACTAAATCATTGTTAATAAAAACTCACAACAATGTTAGATAAGGGTGGTGAGGGGGAATCAGCTATTCAAGACTCCATCGGACTACTTTCATACTCTAGTTAGCCTACTCCGAGCTGCAGAATTGCCGACTTAGAAGACATTCCTGATCCGCAGTATACGTTGTTCTTTGGATAACTCACGTTCTGTTTACTCATGCTGATGTGGCGTAGTTCGCCAGATTTTGGCAACATTTATGTAATATTCATTCTTGTTATAGGTAACTAAATTTTATTATCATACACAAAATTATTTTTATTATTTTTTTTACAGCATTATATTTTATCTGCATGGAAAAATATTTCTTTATTTAAATTACATTTTTTATAACAATTTATTTCAAATTTCCAATTTTGTCTAAAACCAGTGCCGGAACGTCGTTCCGGCGCGTTCCGGCACCATGACACCCCTGTCAAGAGGAACAATAAGGCATTTTTATGTTGGCAGTGTTGGAGTCTCGGTGACGGGTGGTATCACTGTCAACTCACTGTTTGTGCACAGTAAAGTACAATTCAGTTTAGCAACCGAGGTGAGGCTAAGGCTAGCCTCCAACATAGACTTCTACAGCACCATCGCTCTATGCCTTCAACTGCAGCAACCCGACTCTGTTATCAAGTAAGGGATGCACTATATGTGTTACAAAATATAAAATTTTTGTGATTTTAAAGTGGCTTATATTAAAATACAGTGGAACATTTTAATACATGTTCGTCTCTACAAATTGGGTAATAACAATCATGGGCAACTGCCCATCTCGAAAGAAGAATTGATTAGGTAACTTGTTGTAAAAAATTGGCAATGTAGACTTTTTTATTTGATTTTTATTTGAACATTTTTTGAATCAAGACACCTGAATTAAATCTATAGATAGTGTTATATCTTACAATATTCTCACAGTTACTATAAAAATTGTTGGAAACCCTTAGGAATCAAAAAATTTAAGCTCAAAATATGATACGGTAATTAAAATATTTTATGTGGTAGGGTACAATAACTGTTTACAATGACATATGTTTAACAAAATTACTAAAAATCTATCAAGTGTGTTTTATTTCTTCACTATTTATATTGCATAACCAATATGAGTTTCCTCTTTTTAACTTTCAACATTTGTGTTTGTTCCAGGCACAATGTACATAAAACTGAACGAATTCCAGGAAGCAAACACAGGCTCAGGAAATCCAAGTACAAGTTAATACCAGTGTCTGGAAGAACATATGCTTTGAATCAAAAGAACAATGAACTGTGTAACGTAATTTTTGCAGAGCATTAAGAGTCAGGATACCAACGTGTGAAAGTTATATCAACTCAGAAGATTTTGGCTGTGATTTTAACTTATGTACAGTGTATTTATAAACTTCAAGTTTTCAGCTCATCCATTTTATGTACCATTAATAAAATATAATTTTTAGTTAATTTAAACTGTGCATTTGTAATCCTACTGCTTCCTCAATAGATATAGTGGGTATTATTCACACATGGCTATTAACACATAAATTATAACGGGTGGCACCATCAACTAACAGAACATTCAAATAATGGCTCGAATATATGTCAATAATTGAACCTAAAAAGTCATATATTACCTAGGTTGAGGGATATGATGGATGCACAACCACGCAGCTTCGCTGACAACAGATATGCTGACAATGAAAAAAGAGGATACCCACAATGACTACAAAAATACTGTAGAGATGATCATGATATCTGGGTAGATGGTGGATATTAAGAGTCATCTTCACCTTTGTGCTAGTAGCGCAGTCTGCAATGTACATAGGACTTTTAAGCAAAACATGGTATTTTATTCCCTTCTGTTTCACACGCCGTTTTTTCAACAGATTTTCTTATAATTTGGCAATCGTTTAGTTGAATAGTTATATTAGATCTCGCATACCTTAAACATTTGAAAAAATGAAAACTTTATTATTCTCAGTGACATTGCAAAGTAATTCAATTTTCCTTACTTTTAAGATGTTTTCTACTAATAACCATTTAAGTTCTTGAGTTGATGTTGTTTAAAAGTTCTTGAAACTGGACACATCTACAAATTTAATTTTACTGATCAGATATGAGGGACCTAGATCTCGGGACCACGGAAGTCGGCACCAGTTCTTAGTCGCTATAAAAAAAAATGAAAGTCGGCACCCGTCCCGGGAGCGGCCGCCATGACACCATGAAAGTCGGCACCTGCCATGCCGGTTCCTCCTTCCACTTTTACCTCCCCTCACGCTCATACCCCATCATCACTATTCACTCTCTGAACATTACCCCCTGTGATAACTTGAAACCCCCAATGTCATTACCAACTCACGGACGGGGCTTATTTGCATAAAATTACAAGCTGTGTAGACGATATTAATCTAGAATATATTTTATTGACTATCTACACAATTTAGGAATCATCCTTAAATTAATGGTTTTAGTAACGTATAGTTAAGTATACATTTTTACTCTCCATACTTGTGGTTTTCATGTTATTCGTTGATAAAACACTTTGACCACAACATATCTTACACGATAATATGAATAAATCGTGACAACTCTTATTATATTTTAGACAAATGTATGTAGTAGATTCCGGTTCGTAAAAGCTAAAATTCTTTTTTACAAAATGATGTTACTGGATTGTTGAACTTATTATGTTCCGGTTCTACTATTAATCAGTTTAATTGATTCTTTATAGAAGGCTGTATGCCTAGGCGTTTCTTATCTGTTACTTCATATATTTGCAGATGCAGGAAAAAACTGCAACAAACTTACGTGTATATTTTTTTACAGTTTAAATACAATATCTAATGTACCGCTCCCAAACATTTACATTCTTTCACATATTACCTAAAAAAATTAATACTTGAGGTATTTGTTCGTAAGTAACTAATTACTGTCTCAGTAGGTTATCCGCATTTTACTGTCTTAAAAAACGAGTGACCGCATGCGATTTAAAAATTGGGAACAGAGCACCCGACTGACCATCGGTGCAGCAAATTGACGGTAATCAATAGTTGAATGTCAAAATCATCAATGGAGCTGAACCCTGCCCTGATCTAAGGGAAGTGGTGAGAGAGTTAGCAAGGGGGCAAAAGACAAGAGAATAGGGGTAAGACGGCGCTGTGGAGAGGAGACTACCTGAGGCCACTGCAAAACCTTCCTGGTGCCGACTTTCATTGTGGCATTAATAACGCTTCGATGATTTTTGCCGATGGACAGGTTTTGGTGCCGACTTTCATGGTCGCCCTAGATCTAACCCTAATCTACATGAGATATATATTCTACCATTAAATATCTAAAAACACCGTCCGAGACAGGGGAATGATGAAGCATTTTTTCAGTGTTTTTACAAGGGTGAAGATGACTCGATAAATACAAATAGTTAAATCTTGATAATTTTACTGGTAGTCCAAATAAGCGTCTCACTGTAGATATTTTGTTCCTGGAAGTGTGAGAGCTTTCACAACTTCATCTTACTAGTTTTCAGACTCAAATGCTGTATATGGGCGTATTTAAGTCTTGGATATCTAGGGGTGTGTACTCGCCAGAATCGCCAGAATACCAAACTCATTCACCATCAACAAACAAAACATAATGGTTCGATTGCAAATAAGCCTGTAAAAAGGTAGCATATTTCCTTTCATCTGACAATAATAATTTCTTTCAATAATTTATGTGTTACATATACAGCTCGTTTACAGATTGTTAAAAATTATCATCTCAAAAGTCTGGGGGTGTGATGACGTACCCTCGAAAATCCCCTGCATATTGGTTCCAAAAATTAAATGTGTTAATTAATTGGTTAAATACTAAATGATCTAGCAATATGTCAACTTTATTATTTTGTTGATTTTTCATGGATTTTTTACAAATGATAAAAAACAAAATATATAAATATTAGGTGATAGGAAGAAATATTGAATGTTTAAAGAATGATAGTTATAATAATTCATGTAATTTATTTTGGGATAACCAGATAGAGTAATAACCCACATAGCACAGAATATTTATTTTACGTCAAATAAACGTTCAAAATGTCAAACTATGTCAAATAAAAAGTTTGATATTTATTTGACGTTTATTTGATGTTCAAAATATCAAAGTCAAATAACGTTAAATTTTTGATATTTATTTTACGTTCAAAATGTCAAAGTTAAATAACGTTAAATTTTTTATATTTAATTTACGTTCAAAATGGCAAAGTCAAATAACGTAAAATTTTTGATATTTATTTTACGTTCATAATGTCAAAGTCAAATAACATAAAAATTTTGATATTAATTGAACATTTACTTTTAAACCAAACATTCATCTTCCGAAACCATCTTAATTAATAAGTTACTGATGAGTAACTCATTATATATATTTAAAATGAAATGAAAAAAGTGTAAAGAAACACTTTAACATCTACACGGGAACTGCGGAAAATATAAAAATTACGTCATATATTATAGATTTTTTATTTAGGTCTAATTATATAACTTTTTCACAGCATTAAAATTTTTAGATCGATAACACTATAATTTTTAGTATTTAATACTGGTGATAAAAGAATCGGGTTTTACGGTATGCAAAATAAGCAATATAATTTTTCATTCTTTAAAGCCTTTAATTAATAATAGATTGATTAAATTCAAACAATAAGCTTTATTACCCTGTATCAGATTCAAATTTGCAGATAAGGCCGGCCACACACTGCAACAGACGAGGCGAGGCAAGGCAACTTGAGGCAAGTCACTTGACTTGCCTTGTCTCGAAGCGGGCACACACAGCAGAGGGCAAAGAGGCAAGTCAATTGGCGCGATTTCAAAGTCCATTCAAAGGGAGTTGTTTCTTTCAAACAGGTGACTAGTGTCTCTGCTGTAAATCGTTGTATGATGGATGAGGAGGAAGAGACTGTTAGCCCAATCAGCACGAAATGTAAAAATCTCGTTTTTTACAAGAAAAATATAAAAATTATAAAAGTATAAAAAAATATTTTTTCACGTCAAAAATAATGTGACAATTTTAAATGTGAAAGAAAGGTAAAAAGAATAAGAATATATTTATGTGAAAATTACGTTAAAAATGTAAATTTAGAAAACTTATTATAAATTAATATTTTTAAGTTGAAATTATGAGCAAAAATGTGAAATGAGAAAAAAGGAGAATAATAGAATATTTTTCATGTAAAGTCTACGTGGAAAAATGGATGTATTAAAAAACTTAGAGGATGGAGAAATTGTAAGATATTACTTAAATTTACTTAAAAAAATAAATAGTCGTCTGATACATAATTATAGTTAATTTAAAAAACTGTAGTTAAATATAATTAATTACAACTGTATAGTAATTACAACTGTTGATCCAAAATAATCAAGCCAAAACTGCTTGTAAATGTAAACAGACAGACGACAGCTGGTGAGTGAGGGGTGTCAGGTGACTTTGCGCATGCGCAGGACGCCTTGACTGTTAGTGACTGTCGACGAAACGAAATTTTTGCCTGTTGCACTTTTTGACTAAGGCCTGCCACACACTGCAACAGACGAGGCGAGGCGAGGCGAGGCATTTTGACTAAAGGCGTCTTGAGTGACAGAGGAAGCATTGGCGCTTATGGAGCCCCACACACTGCAAGAGGCGAGGCGAGGCGAGGCGCGAAGACGCGGACAGGCGTCTTTAGTCAAAAAGTGCAGCAGGCAAAAATTTCGTTTCGTCGACAGTCACTAACAGTCAAAGCGTCCTGCGCATGCGCAAAGTCACGTGACACCCCGCACTCACCAGCTGATTGTTTTGGATCAACAGTTGTAATTACCTAGGCCTATACAGTTGTAATTAATTATATTTAACTATAGTTTTTTTAATTAACTATAATTATGTATCAGACGACTATTTATTTTTTTAAGTAAATGTAATATCTTACAATTTCTCCATCCTCTAAGTTTTTTAATACATCCATTTTTCCACGTAGACTTTACATGAAAAATATTATATTATTCCCCTTTTTTCTCATTTCACATTTTTTCTCATAATTTCCACTTTAAAATATTAATTTATAATCAGTTATTTACATTATTTTTAACGTAATTTTCACATAGGCCTAAATATATTCTTTTTACCTTTCTTTCACATTTAAAATTGTCACATTATTTTTGACGTGAAAAAATATTTTTTTATATACAGGGTGAATCTCGTAAGGTGTCCTAAATGGATTACAGACAAACGCTTTGCCCTACATCCTTCAAACAAAATTATTTCCCACTAAATTGACCCCAAGGAATAATTTTAAAATATTTTTAACGTTGTATAAATACAGGGTGTACAAAAAACTGGGGGTCACAGGTTTGAATCTTGGAAATTTCAAATACAAACATATGTCACATTATACATCATTAGAAAGGTCTATTTAATAGAAACATTTTGGTGAAAAAAGAATTCAGTTATCTTTATTCATTTCAAAATGGCGTCCATTTTTGTAGCCAAAATCAAAATTTACGGAATACCCTGTAATTCTTTTATTATTAATCATAAACGACTTCTGATTCAAAATACTTATTTGAAATAAGCTAAGCTTTACAATGATATGCCACAAGATAACATTTATTTAAAAACAAAAATTTCCAAAATTTAATATTTTTTAAAATGTTTACATAAACAAAACTCAAAAATTTCAAATGCTAACCCATGTCATTTTGTATATTATATTAAAGCTCTCGTTGAACTGAGCAACTTTGTAATTTACACTAATGCCGTGGGTATAACTTAATAATCGTGCTGATTGGGCATGATAACAGTCTCTTCCTCCTCATCCATCATACAACGATTTACAGCAGAGACACTAGTCACCTGTTTGCAAGAAACAACTCCCTTTGAATGGACTTTGAAATCGCGCCAATTGACTTGCCTCTTTGCCCTCTGCTGTGTGTGCCCGCTTCGAGACAAGACAAGTCAAGCGACTTGCCTCAAGTTGCCTTGCCTCGCCTCGTCTGTTGCAGTGTGTGGCCGGCCTAAAGCAGTCCCACTTTTCCACTAGTTCGCCCATGTCCCCAAAGTCAGTTTATTTTTGTGTTCACTGAACAATTTCCCAGTTAAATTAAATCATTATTAAACCAATTTTTCTTTGAAAAAAATTCGCTCCTCACATAAATTGTAAAATAACGTTCAAAATATAAATAACAAATAATCATATTCTGTGGGACGTGGGTGTCTTGTTCTTGTTTCTTTTAATTATTTAAAGACGGATTACTTTTAAAGTGTTGTCGAATAATTACTTTAATTAATGTTACTAAGTCTCTTATTTGGACCCATTTCTTCCCCGACTTTGCGGGTCGCGGCTAACCCTAACCTCTCTTTCTGTTATTGTGTTGTTTGTTGTCGGACCGGTTTATAAAGCTTGCAATTCTGTCGCCAATAATGTGAGTGTATAAGTTCCCACATTCAAATTTATAAGAAGTGAAGTGAAGAAGATAGATAAATTCTACATCACTTTACACCATACCGGTAAGTACGTCATGAAAAACTTGTAGAATAAGGAATCCCTATTATTGAGGTTAAACTCTTGGGTGGCTAAAAATGTTTTTAAACGAAACACAACAAACTAATGTAGGTGAGAATGATGAAATCCATTCTTTTAATGATATGAGTTCACACTTCCTAGTAAGTCTTGAAGGTTAAGATCTTAAAACTTCCATGTTTAGTTTTAGGCCTACCTTGTAAGTTAGCCAACTATTAGGAATTCAGCCTTCTCTCTACCCTCAGCAGCTATTATGATAGTCATGACTTTGCCTAACAACTTATGCATTGAATGAATATAGGCCTAACTATGTTTAGCCTATATTCATGTCATTAGGCAATGTATAACCCAATGGCGTATGTCCAATAAAGGTCAATTCTTATGTTGTAAAGGTGCGTAAGCCTAGGCCTAAAGCCGCGTTTACACTGGAGTTGCAGACACTTAGTTTGCAACTTTTTGTATGCTGCAATTTGTTGCTGACTGTTTTCCACCGAGAGTGGAAAACAAAAATTTAATTGCAGACACGTCAAATTCGTCCGAAATCTGTCTGCAACAATACAAGTTAGAGCTGTTTTCATTTACACAAAAAAAAAATCAGCAACGTTTTGTTGCCAACTACACCTGTTTCCAACTCCAGTGTAAACGCGGCTTAAGCCTGTGAAACTTTTAACCCCCCGATCGTTCAATGTTGCACCCCTGGAGCATTACACATTTTTAAAAGGTTTTGTGTAGGCCTACATTTAAATAACAAAAAATATTTTTATGACCTTTAATGTATATATTATTTGAAAGTAGTTGAAATGGACTAGGCCTAAAAACAATACCAAAATTGTTATCCTTACTTTTTGTTACCAAAATTAGGCTAGGCCTAAGTTACACGTTAAAAATAAATAAAAGAACGGTAGAAATAATATTTTTTATAACTTTGCTCTCTCCTAAAACAAATTTATATAGGACCATAGGCCTACACATAACAATGGCTTGGAGTGAAAATCTTGTAAGTCTAATTTTAATCAAAAATAAGATTTTTAATGGTTCTAGATATAATTCCTTGTATCTCATCCTCCTATATCAGGCTGAGTACAAGGGTGAAAACTACATAGGCTATATATATTTTACCTACGAGGCTATTATAAGTTTTTACTAATAAAGAAGAAGTTTAGGCCTACGACTTCCATAAGTATGACAACCTTGCACATTCGGATTAAACGAGTTTTTCAAGGAGAGTAAGCATTTTTATACCCTTTTTGAGAAAGAAAACCTCGTATGTCGCAATCTTTAGCCCAAACTTAATAATGAAAACCACGTAAGTTAGTGAATCCTAAAATTGAAAAATGAAAACCACCTTTATTTCAAAATCTAAAAATGATAACCCTGTATAAGTCATTGAATCAATATATAGGTACAGTAAAAACTATGTAAAATATGATACGTAAAGGTCAGAAACTTCTAAAATCATATTGGGTCCTACTGTATTATCATTGTGGATGAAAAAACATGTTTTTGTCTCTTCTGTAAAGTTGGTATTTCTTGACGTCCTTAACTCTTATGAGGTTCTCACTATAGGCTATAGGCTAAGCCATCGATAATCTAAATTCCTAAATATAAATTTTGTTTAGAATTTTATTTTAGAACCAAAAAACAGTTTATAAATGAAACATATTAATTCATTCCAATAATGTAAATTGAATGTATTAATAACACATGTATTTAATCATTCATAATCTTGGTAAAACAAGATCATAAACATCATAAGAACAATTGGTAAAATACGCATTTCGTTGTTTACGAAGTTGGCAGATGGTACCGTAACAGTTTTTCCCCCGATGTTTCATTGCATAGGTTATTAAGATTAACCAATCACGTTCCGCCATTTAAAATTTTTTTAAGATAGCTTAGAACCTCCCAGTAAGAGCGGTTGCAATCATGGCTGCATTTCTGTCTTTCACTCTAAAGATATGTCTGGTTTTCTAACCGTCGAAAAATCAACTCGACCACTAAGGTCGAAAAGCTGGGCCGAAAAATCAACGTTTAATGATCGTAGGGTTAAAATTTATATTTAAACCTTTGTCACCCCAAAACTTTATCACAGTTAATAATAATAGTGAATGTTTTGTTATTTTCATTGTTCCAGACGAAATATCTGTGCAGTTTTGGTGGAAACTACTTATCTACCACAGTTAAAACTCTACTTAAATTCATCTTGATTGATGAAGTGGCATCTCAGTTGGCAGCTGGCTTGGACGAAAAAACAAACATGTGTTTTCCTGTTTATGTCTTAGGACAGCAACCTTAAGTAAGTTTAATTGATAACCTATAGTAATTCATAACGTAATTAATCTTTTTATTTTAATAAACATTTTTTATCATTATTCTCAATTTTTTTTTATATTTACAGTAGGCCTAATAAACTTGATTTGGTCTATAAGATGGAAGTAAGATTGAATTATCATTAAAATAATAAATTCATTGTTATACTACTCGTACTTCACAGTTATATTTTTACACTTTTACTTTTTACATTTTTCTATTAACTTACTTAGCCCCTGAAAACTTGGGCAAATCTAAACTGGGTTGTGGGTTTGTGGAAGGTTGGGTTTGTGAAATAGCGGTTTACCAGAAAAGGTGTTAAAACAACACTTAGGCTACAAGGTTTTAACCATAAAATTCTTGTTCATCATACTGCGCGCAGATCAACCACATAATGTGCTGTAATTAGTTCGCAAAGTTGCCATTTTCTGTAGCCTTTTAAAATAGTTAAACGAAAAGAAATTCTATTTGTGTTTACAGTGCGCTAACCTTTTTTGTTCTTCAGCTAAAATCTTATAAATCCAAAACAAATAAAGGCAATGAAAACAAAAATAACTTGCAGAATACGTTAACTTATACAGTCATAGGGCTATTTAGGTCTTTAAACCGGGAGGGGGTTGGGTGCAAGCTAGCTGAAGAAGGTTTAACGGGTCTAAATTTTTGGACACCAAACTCATTTACAAAAAAAAAGTAGGCCTAAATAAAAGGTTTGTTTTTTGTAAAAAAAAAATAGTCTATTTCTTTTATCTAACAATATTCCTTTCGATAGTAAATGTTACCTTATCAAGCCAAGGTAATGAGACTACATATATTACTAATTTAGGCTATATATTATATACAGTATAACCTCGGACCGACGACCCTTCATAACACGACTACCTTGATAACAAGTAATATTTTCTAGTCCCCGTGAATTATCCATATCACTCAATGTTAATAATGCCTCTAGGAGGAATACTTTTTATATAAATACCTTGATAGCATGTTTTTTGCCAGTCAAAATTACCAGACAATTAACCTCATAACACGTATTTCTAAATGTACACAGCACGAATTCACCCTTGGTGGATGCGAATCTTTCAGTAAATGAACTTTGTAACATGAACCTAACCCCAGTAGCGCGAAGTATCTTGTTATGGAACCTTTATAACATGAATCGACTTTCTCATTCAGTTCCCATAGTTTGAACGTATAAAAGTATAAAATTAATAAGTATAAAAGTATAAAACGTACAAAGTATAAAATTATTATATAGGCCTAATTGGTGTAAATTATTTTTCAGTTAATTAAATATCGGTAACCTATTTCCATGTGACTGTCAGCGATTTCAACAGCTTATAACAATTTAAAAATTGTGTTCTTCATGACTGAAAAAACGGCTTTGGTTTATTATTAATATTTTGTTAACAGGTGCAGTTCGCCACAATCTGAAAATTGGAAATGCAACGGAAAACAAAGTAGGAGATATAATCAAGAACTGGCTCCGACCTGCAAAATACAGAATTGATGCAAGGTAATTTCGCTTCTTTTAATTACAAGTAGCAGGAGGACTGAGCATTGGCTCGCTTGAACTTTCAAGACAAGCTCATTGCTTCATTTGCACACTCACCTGAAGGTGTTTTGCAACATACAAATTTGTTGAACCACACATATTGAAAACATTTAACATACTTATTTATTATTACAGTTAATAGCAGATTTTAACTAAACTATAGTGTACACATTTCTTGAAATCAAGCAATTTAGTTTCAATATTATGAATGTTACGTTTGATTTTAAATCAATCAATTCAATATTGTCGCTACCCAAAACTACACTTATTTACAGCTGTACATTAACACATTCGCTGCTGCCAAAAATGTTGATAACTACCTAAGAAGCTAAAAATAGTTATTGCTTGGAATCTTTCCTTTAGTAATTGAAAGACCATAAACTGGCTTAGAAACCATATTTGGACGACAGCATTATGGTTCCTGGACCTCCGAAAGTCATGGGTCACCGGTGACGCAGCAGCATTGCGCGACGCAAGTCCAAGGTTCACCGCCCGCAAGGCCGCCGAAAGGCACGTTCTCCAGAGCAATCAAGTTCGATTTACCGGCTTTTGTATGATCCATTGTAATAAAAACAATAGCTTAACACTAAAATAATTCATATAAACGCTAACCCCGGGCGAATGAACGAAACACACTATACAGCAGACTGGTATCCGAGACGCAATGCTAGCGCATCTCGACCGTCCTCGACGAGTGGCTGAACCACGCTGGCTCCGTAAATGAAACATGGCGCGCTGCGTCCCCGGTGACCTCTCGCTACGGCGCGCTGTGCGTCACCAGGGACCCACCCGCAGCGTATGTGTTAATAGATGTTTAAAATGTGCAACCCATTCCCAAAGTTATTCCAATGGGAAAATTTCAAATTTAAATTTTGAATAGCACCGTTATTTTAGTTCAATCCTTATCAAATTTTGGTGAAAAAAATTTTGGAAAAAAAAACCTACAGGCTAGTGATTTGTCGATGCGACTCGAGTCTACTCATTCATTAATGGGAAGTTTGCTGATTCGAACTGACTTGTACCCCGTAAAGTTTTTCGTTGACTCCACTTCGCCAAACTGACACGCTATTGGTTTAAAACCCAACTTGTTACATGATAACATTATTCATTCATTCAAAGGGGCGGACCTAATCCCAAGGCGCATCAGCCGCGAGTACTTTTTGCGCTCCCCGTTTGTGTTTCAGAGTTCATCGAAGTTTAGAAACCTGATAAACTTCTGCAGCCTGCAAACAAGCTCCTCTTGAGAAAGGAAAGTGCCCCTCCGTAGTCCTCCAAGAGTCCTCTCTCTATCCTCTTACAGTTCCGTGCAGTCGACCAGCAAGTGATCTGCAGTTTCTTCTGACTGCCCGCTCTACATATATCATATGTCTTTCATGTCTTGATATCCTATGTAGCAGACGTGTCATTTCTCTTTAAAAAATGGTGAGTGTAACCAAATTTATTTTTATTTTACAGGATTATGAAAACAAATGAAACCGCATCATCACAGAAATCTCAAACAGAAGCTCAAGAAAAGTCATAATTCTAAGCTTTCTTTTTCATGCTTATTTTAAAATCAATTGTAATTTTAATCTTTTTTTTTAAGTATATTAAGTAAATCTTAATTCCAAAGTGTGTTTAAAGTGTATTTTTTAGAATGTAATTAATCTTTTGGTTTATTATGATTTGTTAATGACAACATAATTTAAAAGATTCTTTAAGACGAATATTTTACAATTGTATATTTAATATGTTTTATTATGATACCTTTCATATTATCATTTTTATCATATTTTATGATATACATTATGAATTACGACATAATTCCAAAGTTTTTTAAGGCGTATTTTTTTACAATATAATGTATTGAATTATTGTAATATTTTGGTAGCCTATAGCGTATTAAGTAAGCTATTTGATGTCCGGTCGACATTATTGTTTTTATTATAATAAAACATAATTTTCTTTTTACATAATTTTTTTTTTTATCCTGCAACAGTTTTCTTTAGACTAACATTTTTCAGCACTACGCTAAATGTTAAGGAAGTTAAATAATGAAATTAAGGATTAAAAATAATATGTTTTAATAGTAACTTGTTATTGCCCACCGAGGTAGAAATTCAACCAAAATTTGTTCAGTTGGTCTCCACCCAATTAGTTAAAAAATAATTATTTGTATACCTGAAAATATGTTAGCCTATTTTGTTTTTTCTAGCGTTTTTAGCTGTTAAATTGTAAATAATGTGTTAATTTCAGTTTAAACTTTTTTAAATCAAATTTTGTCAAGTTTGAACCTTAAATTACGTCAAATTGAAGGTTAATTTTACGTCAAAGAAAATTGTACATTTCTAATGTTTTTTTTTTTCATATCAAATTTGGATATTTAATTTACGTAAAATTTAGTGACGTTTGAACCAAAATTTAACGTTAATTTTACATCAAATTGAACGTTAATTTGACGTCAAATTAATATTTGCGAATATCAATTTGATATTCGAATGTTCAAAATTTTGCGTTTTCAAGGTTTATTTGATATCAAATTTTGATATTTATTTTACGTAAAATTTAGTGACGTTTGAACCTAAATTTAACGTTAATTTTACATCAAATTGATGTTAATTTTACATCAAATTGACGTTAATTTTACATCAAATTGACGTTAATTTTACATCAAATTGACGTTAATTTGACGTCAAATTAACATTTGTGAATATCAATTTGATATTCAAATGTTAAAAATTTAACGTTTTTGAGGTTTATTTGATATCAAATTTTGATATTTATTTTACGTAAAATTTAGTGACGTTTGAACCAAAAATTAACGTTAATTTTACATCAAATTTACGTTTGCGAATATCAATTTGATATTCAAATATCAAAAATTTGATGTTTATTTTACGTCAAATAAATATTCTGTGCTATGTGGGAAAAAGCCCCGCGATCATTACGAAATAATTTCTAAAAGAGGTAGACAGAGACAACCAAAAGATGTTTGCTTTTGTTATCTAGTACCTAGTACCCAGGTTGACCGAGCTTATGCTCGTTAAAATTATTACTTTCGATTCTCGCACAAAGCTCGTTTGCTCGACTCACTCGCAAAACCAATGAGTGCTGCAACCCACAGGTGAAAGATTTAACACATTGGTTTATATCTACAGTTATCAGCTGATGTTCGTTCAACTTAAAAATCTTCATAAAGGATAACATGGGAACTTTTGAAAAGCTCTAGGACGAAACTCGTTTTTCCTAACCATGGGACCTACACCAATTGATTCCTGCTGGTGAAAAAAACCCCATATTCAAAAAATTAAAAAATCCTTGGAGGGGAAAAATGTTGTACGTACAAATAACATTGCTTGTTTTAGAGTTTAAGATAATATAAGAGTAGTAGAGGGGGACCAAGCTTATGCTTGGTAAAATTATTACTTTAGTTTTTCACACAAAAGCTCGCTCGCTCCGCTCACTCGACCTTTTCAGACTTTTTAAGACGAGCTCGTTCGCTTCACTCTCTCGCCAGGCTGACAGGTGATGCACTTTGGTATAATTTTCCTAAACCACAGGTTAAAGATGTAACACATTTGGTTTATATATACAATTATCAACTGGTTATTGTTCAATTTAAAAATCTCCTTTGAGAACTCTATTGAAGCGATCTAGGACTAAAACCGGATTTTTTCCAGGCATGGAACCAGCTTTATTTGATTTCTGGTGGCCAAAACCCCATTCAACCAAATAATAAAAAAATCCTTATAGCGAAAAAAATTGATGCCTATAACTTACAAACTTTGCTTGTTTTGTTACAAACGAAAGAGAGATCGAGCAAAGCCAGGGGCATCTTCTTATATGGAAGTGGCCTGTTTCTTATATTTTGGAAATGTCGATGGGAGAAAGGAACAATAATTTGAATGTATGAATATGGTGCCTCTCAATAAAAATATGAAACAGTGGCTTTTCCACGATTGTGGAGATGTAAACTACTTTTCCTTAACCTGTTAGTTCATGACTGCAGAGTGCAGACTACGACGGTGCTGAAGGTGAAGGTAGGGATGGCAAAATGTAACCGCGCATCAGTTACTTTGCATTAGTTGCGGCGCCGCAACTGATGCGCAATGCAACTGATGCGGGAAAGTGGCTAATGCATTAGTTAAGCTCGCAACAGCCGATAAACACTGCGGGGACGTGGCTGTTGATTTAGTAAAATCAGTTGACTGGTGACTAAACTTTATGCAACTCTTGTTTCTACCTGTTTAAAAAGTTTACAATGTTATCTGATATTCTTCATATCTTGTAAGAAATAAAGTCCGTGAGTTGGTGTTTTTGAATGCGAACCAGTTTCGATAAGTAGGTTACATTGAGGCTGAATGAAACATGAACATTCATTTTATTTTAATTTCGCTTTTACAAATTGACTTTGTAAATTATTTTATAGTTTTTTTGCTTTCAATATAAATGATTTGTCTTAATAATTGCTTTTCTTTCTTAATCCTCTTTTATTTTGTAACTAACTGTGTATTAATAATAATAGTTGCACGTTAGATTAAATTATTTGTTAAGGTTAAATAATAAATTTGAAATATAAACAAATATATTATCAAGCGTAATAGTTAAGTAGACTATTTTTTAGTGTTGCAAAAATTAATTTTAAACAATATAATAGAATTACTTTACAGTACGTTTAAAAATCAAGATATTAGTAATAAAATTAAACTTAGTGTGGCGAAGAGAATTATTGTAAATATCTGTTTAACTGCAGCAAAGCGCAAGCGAATTCTATCGGGACAAGAAACAACAGTAGCGCGAAACAGGTATCGGTTGCACGAATGTCGCCAGCCGCCAGAGCTTAACTAATGCAACCGCATTCACTAAATTCAACTAATGCGCGGCCGCAACTAATGCAGTTGCAGCTAATGCGGGGAAAACATTATTATAGTAGGATTCACGAAAATAGTCCGATGAGAGTCAAAACAGTGTTGCCAAATTTATTCTGCAACACATGTTTATACTGTATTACCACGGCCATCTCTAGTACAAGGCCATGGCGAGCGAAAAGTGGCAACGTTGCACAGGGAGTATTCGGAACTCTGCCATTATCATTGCAGTAAATGGAGGAAATTGTGCGCCGTTAACTTTAATCGCCTATATTGTTATGTTTAATTTAAAATTATAGCTTTAGCCTCTATGGTAATTTAGAGGAGAAGCCAAACTTACTATAATTAGCAGCCATAACTCGCTAAGAGCGGTATTTTCATTGCTAGATGAAATAAATTATATCAGACTTGATGGTGAGCGCACGGAGCGCGGGAGCGGATAAAGCCGTGATGTACGATTACTTGGTGTTATGTGTGTTACATACAACTCTTTTTATTCAAAATTCCAAATTTAATTCATAAGTAAAAAATTTTGTAATTTCGATTATTTTACTAACCATAAAATAATCGTAAAAAGGAGGCATTAAACAATTTAGCGTGTGTAATTGATAGCAATCCATAGCCGAAATGGTCACAATTTTTTACATATTGAAGTAACCTAAACATTATATTATAATTTTTATAATCTTCATAAAAATTAATTTTTAGTACATGAGTGAATAAAAATTCAAAACATCCAATTTAAGTAGTTTAACTATAGAATGTAATATTTTAAACTAAAACTTTTTACAGGATTCTTTTAAGTTTAAAACATGCAATAAATTTAAAACTGAGTTTATTTACATCATCATTAGCTTACAGAATAAAGTTTGCTTGTTTTCCATTCAAAATATTGTAATGAACGAACGATTTATATCAATTACTAGGCATACTTTAGATCAAAGAATAAATAACAGACTCGTTTCGTAACAACCTTTAACACCGTAATAGTTTATGAGATTGTGTCTATAATAAACGAAATTTTTTTTAACAACTAAATAATTTGTAAATAAGTATATGTATGTAGTTGTAGTATTACAACTAAATTTATTACAAACTAATAATGGTTCAATAAGCCTTTTAAAAAACGTAAAGTCGAATATAAGCAGTTAGTTGAATAAACATTGAATTTTAATTGCAAATTTGTCATTCAATTAAAACATACTATATTGTTTACGTTATAATTGACCCACCAACTAAGTATATTTACAAATCTTTCATACTAAAGTGCAGTAAAAGGAAATAAGTACGTGTAAGTTCCATTGACAACAATAGCGCGAGTGAAAAGAACGTTACTACGGGTAGACACCGTTGCGGCGTTGCCAGTTCGAAGTACATGGCCTTGTACTAGAGATGGCCGTGGTATTACACATGGTAAACTTAACAAAAATGACAACATTGCAGGGTGAGAGGGGGTGAGGGGGAACACAGCTGTTAAAATTTCCATCGGACTATTTTCGTGCATCTTACTAGTAAGATGCACGAAAATAATAGTCCTAAAAGTAAGATAGTAAGATAGTCGGAAAATAATAGTCCGATGGAAATTTTAACAGCTGTGTCCCCCCTCACCCCCTCTCGCCCTGCAATGTTGCCATTTGAAGTTATGTTTACCATGTGTAGTACAGTATAAAGTGTGTTTAATAATAAATTTGGCAACAATGTATTGACTCTCATCGGACTATTTTCGTGAATCTTACTAGTAAGATGCACGAAAATAGTCCGATGCATAGGCGTCATTTGGGGGGGGCAAGGGGGGGCAGTTGCCCCCCCAATAATTTCGGTGATTTTTTTTAAAATTTGAAATTAAATTGTTAGGTTATGTAAGATGGTGAAATATTTTTATACAATTATAAACTTCTAAATCTGACTTTAACAAAATGGCTACTTTGAATTATCTACGTAAAACTCTTAAATTGACTCATTATGCAATCGTCATCTTCAGCAGGAAGTCCTACCTCACGTCTGTTGAGTTCTTAATTGTCTGGTCTACCCGAGCCCGAATGCCGCCTCGCGGCCGCGGTCGCGGCCGTAGCGCTAGGCGAGTTTTATGGATTCATAGGTTTACGGGAATTGTGTTTTAAAAATAACTAATTAAGATAGAGATTCGTTCTTAATTTTTTCTAAAAGTAGAAAATAGGCTCTCATCGGCTATCTTTTTAAAATTTTAAAATAAAATTTCTAATTTCAGTTATAACTGTCTAAAATAATCTGTTTTTCTCTAGTGGCAAGTTTTATAGATGAAGAGGTTTACGAGGATCGTGTTTTAAAACTAATCAATTAAGATAGAGATTGGCTCTTAACTTTTTCTAAAAGTAGAAAAAAGGATCTCGTCGGCTATCTTTTTAGAATTTTTAAATAAAATTTCTAATTTTAGCTATAACTGACTAAAATAATTTGTTTTTCTCGATGCAAATGCATGGGTTTTTTTAGAATCCTGTTACCTTCTACTAAATACAGCCTAGAGCTATAAATAAGGTGTCATATCAAAGAAGAATAACGGTGCTAAATTTCCTTTCTTACACTTTGGTAATCTCACTTTGGTAGTTTCATCAAAACTAATGGAAAACTTCAGTTAAAAATCGAGAAAAACAGATGATTTTAGACAGTTATAGCTGAAATTAGAAATTTTATTTTAAAATTCTAAAAAGATAGCCGACGAGATCATTTTTTCTACTTTTAGAAAAAGTTAACAGCCAATCTCTATCTTAAGTGGTTAGTTTTAAAACGCAATCCCCGTAAACCTCTGCATCTATAAAACTCAAAAAACAGATAATTTAAACAGTTGAAACTGAAATTGGAAATTTTATTTAAAAGTTCTAAAAAGATAGTCGACGAGATCCTTTTTCCTACTTTTATAAAAAGTTAAGAGTCAATCTCTATCTTAATTAGTTAATTTTAAAATACGATTCCCGTAAACCTCTGCAGCCATCAAACTCGCCTAGCGCTACGGCCGCGGGGCGGCATTCGGTAACATCTTTCGAGCTCAGGTAGAGCGGAGACTTGCCTTGGTTAAACATAACCTCTTTGTCCTATTTTGTGTGAAAAGGTAGATATTATGGTACTTTCGCTGATGTCCGATGTTTACTCTTTACAACTGTTTACTTGAAAATCAATCAATTTCCTTACTGATGGGTAATCAAATGGGAAAAATACGAACTTTAAGGACTAGTAGCTAGGTCCCCACTTTTTAAAATGGTTAGTTTACCAATTTACTTTAGAAACAACTTCACGCCGAGCTCTATCCAATGGCACTAAATTCATTAAAATCTGTTGAAAACTGTGGAAGGAGTTCCTTTTTTAAAAACCCGTTTCACATATTAAATATGTATAGATTTTTTTTTAAATAATTACTTTATCTCTTTTGATTACTTAGTTATTTTTTACCTTTCTTGTCCTTGATAGCAATTTAGGTAATGTAATGGGCAATGTATACCGTGGCTATACTGATACTAACCAACAATAGTTAAATGATATTTTTGTCCATTGTTCGGCTAACTGCAAAGGTGCTTTGTAAAAAAATAATTTTTGATAAAGATATAACAATCTGTTTTACCATATGTAGACCTATTTCTTAAGGTGTTTTACATCACAGTAACAACTGGCAGCTCCAGTAAAAAATAAAAGAATAATGACCTTTAACATAAACATGTTATATAATCAAAATTTTACATCCATTAGGTATTGTTTGACTGTGTTTTTATGGGTTTGTGAGATAATATTAATATTATAAGTTCACAGTTCATGGATAGCTTAGTGTCACAATGTAAACTTAACTAGCTTTTATCGACAGTTTTTAGCGATATTTAAGATGTTTGGTGTATTTGTAGGAAGGGGGAGGGGGTATGGCCTTTTGAAAATCTTGCCCCCCCAATCAGAATGCTGAAATGACGCCTATGGTCCGATGGAAATTTTAACAGCAGTTTTCCCCCTCACCCCCTCTCACCCTGCAATGTTGTCATTTGTGGTTATGTTTACCATGTGTAATACAGTATAAAAATGTGTTTCAGAGTAAATTTGGCAACAATGTATCGCCTCTCATCGGACTATTTTCGTGAATCCTACTAAGCCCATCCCTAGCTGAAGGGCCATCAACTAAGTAAAAAATTTTTATTCTTCCCCTCTGAGAAAAAAGTCAGAATTCTGAGTTTAAAGTCAGAATCTAAGGAATGGTGGTTTCCTCTGAGAATAAAGTCAGAATTCTGAGTTTAAAGTCAGAATGTTTTTACCTCTGCCTCTGAGAAAAAAGTCAGAATTCTGAGATTAAAGTCAGAATCTTTTGCCCTCTGAGAAAAAAGTCAGAATTCTGAGTTTAAAGTCAGAATCTTTTCCCCTCTGAGAAAAAAGTCAGAATTCTGATTTTTCCCCAGAGAGTAAAATATTCTGAATTAAAAGTGAAAATCGAACTACAGTTACAATTCCGCTGTTCCAACGATCCTATGTGTTCGATCATTTACTTTTCATACATTGTATGTAAAGTCAATGGTTAGATGAGTGAAGAAAAGAAATCGCAATGATTTGAATATGGAGTCTTCTATCAATTTTAATATTATATAAAAATCGAATGGTGTGTGTGTGTGTGTGTGTGTGTGTGTGTGTGTGTGTGTATGTATGTTTTACCATAGATTAAGCATACCCCCAAGGAAGGGGTATGCTATATCTATGGTGTTGACCATAGATAATCTATATCTATAATCTATGGTGTTAACCAATCCCTTAAAAACTACTGAACCAATTAATCTGAAAATTTTGAAAATTTTCTGAAATAAAATCCCTAGTGGAAATTATGAATAAAAATATTATTATGGGTAAAACATGGGACTTTAAGAATGCCTATGCAAAATTTCAGATTAATGGGTTCAGTAGTTTTTAAGGGATTGGTTAACACCATAGATTATAGATAGAGATTATCTATGGTCAACACCATAGATATAGCATACCCCTTCCTTGGGGGTATGCTTAATCTATGGTAAAACACACACACACACACACACACACACACACACACACACACACACACACACACACACACACACCATTCAATTTTTATATAATATTAAAATTGATAGAAGACTCCATATTCAAATCATTGCGGTTTCTTTTCTTCACTCATCTAACCATTGACTTTACATACAATGTCGGTAAAGTCAATGATCGAACACATAGGATCGTTGGAACAGCGGAATTGGAACTGTAGTTCGATTTTCACTTTTAATTCAGAATATTTTACTCTGGGGAAAAATCAGAATTCTGACTTTTTTCACAGAGGTAAAAACATTCTGACTTTAAACTCAGAATTCTGACTTTATTCTCAGAGGAAAACCACCATTCCTTAGATTCTGACTTTAAACTCAGAAATCTGACTTTTTTCACAGAGGGGAAATGATTCTGACATTAATCTCAGAATTCTGACTTTTTTCTAAGAGGCAAAAACATTCTGACTTTAAACTCAGAATTCTGACTTTATTCTCAGAGGAAAACCACCATTCCTTAGATTCTGACTTTAAACTCAGAATTCTGACCAACGAGGTTAAATAGATATAGAGTGCTCACCACATGTTAATTTTGTGTCCCTTTTTGTTTCGCGACATTTTACCCATGATTCCCGCCGTTTCCTTGGCAACCATCCCACACTTTACTCTCGTTTCCTTGGTTACCAGTTTTAGCAATTCTGATCGGTTGCCACAAGCTTCAAAAATTACTGATGATATTTTTAAAACATATGTTTAATGTTGTTTGTTTTTAAATTAGTTTGATTTGATGGTCTGTGAACAGGCTATTGAATTGGTTACCATAGAAACGTCGGATAAGTGTGGATAAAATGGTAAATTACTGTTGGAAAAATGTAAACAAAGGACTTGGTTACCAAGGAAACGGCGGGAATCAAGGGTAACATGGCGCCAGTCAAAAAGAGACACTTTTCCCTATCTGGTGAGCACTCTATATCTATTTAATCTCGTCGATTCTGACTTTTTTCTCAGAGGGGAAGAATAAAAATTTTTTACTTAGTTAATGGCCCTTCAGCGCCGTCGTAGCAGACGGCTGTATAATTTCAATAATATCATAAGGTGGTGTTGTCAGTAGTTTTTTATTTACATAGTTGGCCAACCTGTCCATTTGTCAATACTAGGAACAATAGAATTGTTGCAGACAACCATGGCGAATGTCATTTTGGATGTTATACACACCGTCAACATAAAAAACTAAACCTTATTGAAATATCCTGAAATTTACATGTTGAAAGGTGTTACCTAGACAGTGTTTGACTATGGACCTTCTAATTATTGAAGTGATTTTAGTTTTACTAGGAGTAATGGTTAGTAGACATTTTTCACTGTAAGATAACCTAAGTTTGGTATTAGCCTACTTAAACATAGGTCAGTTACAACTCTGAATAGTAATATAAAGTTTGTCTCTGTAAAAATGGATGATGTTCAATGGAGATTTTCCCATGGAAGCAAGGTAAAAATGATATTGCTTATCATGCCCTTTGCTTTGCTCTAGGTTAATAATGAACTTCCCATAAGTCGGGACCATAAGTTTTAGGCTAGGCCTGTGTTTGTCTTGGATTAGGTCTAAAGGTGCGTTTACACTGGAGGTTGACAACCAAAAGTTGTTGATGTTTACTGTTATATCCATATGGCTATTGTCGACAACTTTTGGTTGTCAACCTCCAGTGTAAACACACCTTTAGGGTACAGTTTCATAGCGTGCCTACATTACTATGGAATGAAGATATCGATTGAAAATTACTGTCAAAAATACCAAATTTCGCCTAAAAATTTTACTCTAATCAAAACTAATATAAATAATCTCTATTAATATGAAGAATTGACGTTTGCCCAGCAAAGTTTGAATGTGAGAATAAGTTAGACTAAATTTAAGTGATACATAAGTAATTGTTTTTCTTATGTACATATTTTTTTGTTAAGTTAATAATTAAGTTGTCTTTAAGATTAGTATTTTTTGTTATGTTTTTTTTATATAAATTATGTTAGGTTAGCCTAAGTTTACTTGTTTTTTAAAGTGTATGTGCAAATAAAAAGTTAAACATGAATAGGGCTCATTAATTTTAGTGATTGCATTCCGTTTTTATACAATCTCCAACGCGATGACCACGTCACCCCTTCTAGGAGACATTCATTCGTCTCTTTTGAAATTAACAGACATCAGACAGCTTAGAATTATAACCATCACTCATTCTGCAATCATGCATGGAATTCCAAATTATCTTACAACCATTTTTGAATAAAAGAGGTGCAAGAAACACTCGCTCTGGCTCATTAACGTTACGCATTCCACACCACAAAACAACTGTTTTTGCAACCGATCTTTTGTTGTCACAGCTTGCCGTCTCTGGAATTCTCTGCCTTACTCAATCAAATCCATAGAATCCCGTTCCCGGCTGACGGTGGCGCTGAAGGAGTATTATCTCAACTGGATGACCGTGGCGTGGCGGGATGGCGTGCTCTAGGTCTAGATGTGGCAGTGTATGAATGGGAGTGTGAAAGTGATGAACCTAAACCATTTACTAAACCTGTGTTGTTGTTGTTATTGTAAAATAATTTTTTTTTTGTATTTCGATTAATTTTGTTTTTATTTATTTTATATTTTTTGTGAATTTGTATTTATGCATAAATTTTAAGTTATGTTGATTTAGTTTAAGAGGTTAACTGTAAGAGAAAACCATGAGGTCCTAAGTTAATGTTTGCCTCTATAAAGAAGTTTTTTATTCATTCATTCATCTTCATTGTCTTTGTCATTTAGGTACCTATAGATTGAATTGGTAGTTGATAAGATAGATCCCCTATGTCTATCGGATCTATAGAATTGTAGGAAGATTTTTTTTTTTAATCTCCTGATGTTTATCGTTTATATTTCAATCAATGTTTCTGACTTCTTTCTGAGTGTTTCCATTGATTTTTCAACGGTATATGCAGCACTTGGAGGAATCGTTTCGGGATCCTTCGGTTTCGGACCAGAACGAAGTAGTTATTACTGTAAACGGGACGTTTTAAGTCTTCTCAAAACATCCAATTCTTTTGGTAGAACACGATTGGTTACTCGTAATATGCAAGAAAATGTGGACCGTAAGTGTTGTTGGCTACTAACCCCGTGGACACCTACTTATTTAACCAATGGTTTAAGGTTATTAATCAATAAAAAATGCTATAATTAATACCGTAACATTCTTACTGTTCAGTGGTTTAAGATTATAAAAGTAAGAACAATATTATAATCATTATTAACTTAATCCTAAGGTTATATACATCGTTGAACTAAATTAAGTTAATATCTCATAAAGTTTAGGTTGCACCATATGGCTGATAATTACTGAAACCTCTATAAGTTAACACAATTTTTGGTACAGTAGTGACTAGCAATTTTAGTTGATTATAATAAAGTGACCAAGTTAAAGGCCATTAAGTTAAAGATATAAATTTTTGTATTGTTAGTCTATTTTACCTACTACTTTCGTAAATAATACCGTACTCGGTTGATGAAATTTTTTTAGAAAGTTAAGTTACCTTTGATCAGCCCAGTGTACATTCAAGTTTTTTTGAAAGCCCAAGAGGCATGCAAAAAGTTTGCATACACTGTTTTTTCATACTTGGATAATTTAATTGGCTTACCATCGAATCTCACTCTAACCCGGCATTCCGACATATTTGCTACACAGATACTTAACCGATAGGCCTATTTAATATATTAACGATTTTTGCGTTTTAAAACCTCTTTTGGTCTTAACTAATTTTCACAAAATATCATAAAATGTAAAGGCTACTTTGCAGTTTTTCCCCATTGAACACAGAAATTTATTTCTAATTAAACATAGGTCAAAATAGAACCACATAGGTACAGGTTTTTCTACAGAGTGTGCTCAGTATTTAAAATATTAAAAAGCATTAGTTGAGAATTGACATAAAATACAGTAGTCCTATCCTTCCTTTTGCCGCCTTTATCATGAAAAATACTTAAACTAAATTTCTTATTATTTTAGCCCGTACTATACTGTAGCCACAAATTGAAACATTTCAGCTGCACTTTATATCTTAATGATGTGTAAATACTCCTGTTAAATTTCATTTAAGTTAAAGTCTTAATTTTTAGGTGGAAGCTAAATACTGCCCGATTGAAATTGATGGTGATGTAAAATACTACATGTAAGTAAACATTTTGTAATAGGTAGGCCTATGTCTATTGCATCTTTCTAGCTAGGCCTATACAATAAGTCTCATTAGATTTCTTCTTCAGAAACCAGGGTTATCATCAAAGGGTAAAACATAAAATTTGACAGAGTTCTGGTATGACTCACTCTATGACAGTCAAGTTAACATCAATATTCAGCCATAAATATCCAGTTGGTAGAGTTTGAATGTTTGTATCTTGACGAAAACATCTTTAACATGTCTTGTGCGAGGGGTGTGAATTCACACCCCGTGGCAGTGGCAAGGGCGGGAACTCTTGTCCCTATCTCCTGCCACAAACATTGCTTCAGTGTGAGCTCAGTTACGAACGGGGAAGGTTGTGTCCGATTGAAGCTTATTGTACTTGTTTCGCTATAAATTTTGTCGCACTTCCTTTCCGGATCGGCCATTCCGTTCTTTTTTGGTTTTTTAAGTTTGTGTCCACTGTCACGTTCGTAGTGTTTATGTAGTTTTAGTTCAATGGAGGGCCACAATAATTGTAAATGACTTAATTTTAAACTTGTTTTCTGAGAATGAGGAAGAATCTGAATCCACCTTTAAGAGTTCAGATGAGGATAACGCTGACATAACTCCCCGTCAATGGTCGCCCACGCCTGGTGGCATGGCGAGCTTATGGGACATTTTCTTTACATATATATTTTTTACGCAAATATGGATTTTATAACTCTTGCATAAGAATAGTAAACAATTTACCATGTGACTATGAACGAGTGGGGCTAAAAATTGTTAATGGTTAGACAAAGACTGGCACCAGTACAAAAGGACTGGAATTCCAGCTCTGATAATGACGTCACCAATTTCAGCCAAAGTCAACCCTGAGACATCTCAAATCAATATTTTGGGTACCCTGACATAATTTTGTACTAAATAATGAAATGTTCATATTCAGCATTTTAGGGTTGAAATACTCATACCTAACTTTTAGCATTAAACGTGTTAAATAAATTATACTTTATTGTAATTCTTCACCTCCTATAAACCTACACTGATATAAGTAGGATTGAAAAGTCGATAGAGTGCAAGGAGGTTGCACTTGGGGCCTTCCTTGATATTCAAGGCGCTTTTGATAACACTGAGACTCAGGTTGTCATCAACGCAGTCACAGCTCATGGTTTTCACGAGGTAACAAGGGGATGGATTGAAGCCCTCTTGAGAAAAAGGAACGTAATACTATCACTTCATAACGAGGAGATAGCGGTAAGAACGACTCGAGGCTGTCCCCAGGGTGGGGTCCTGTCCCCTCTTCTCTGGAACCTCGTGGTAGACGAACTCATCAGAACTCTCAATGTCAGTGGCGTGTACGCACAGGGATATGCTGATGACATAGTGGTTCTGGTGTCAGGTAAGTTCAACGACACAGTCGGGGATCTCATGAATGGGGCCCTGAGGTCTGTTGGACGCTGGTGCGAAGAGGTAGGTCTCTCAATCAATCCCTCAAAGATTGTGATGGTTCACGAGGAGGAGGAACCTCAGAGGGATCGGCCCCTTAGTCCTGCAAGGAACAAATGTGGAATTGCAGAAACAGGTGAAGTATCTGGGGGTCACTCTGGACCAGACGCTTCATTGGGGACCACAACTCCAAAAGGTAATAGACCGAGGTAAGTGGTCACTCATTACATGTAGGCGACTGGTGGGGGGGACTTGGGGAATTAAGCCAAAGCTTATGCACTGGCTTTATGTCTCTGTGGTCCGACCTGCCATCACCTATGGCTCGCTTGTGTGGTGGCCTAAGATGGACTCGGGATCGGTGGTGAGGGGATTGGCGGGAGTTCAAAGACTCGCCTGTCTTCTCATCACAGGAGCCCTGAGTTCCAGTCCGGGGGCTTCACTAGACTGTCTTCTCAACTTGCTGCCGATTGATCTTTTCGTTAAGACCACGGCAAGGAAAGCTGCTCACCGACTCAAATGTGAAAATCTTTGGATGGACACTGGAGAACACCGGGGTCACTCTCGGATCATTCTGTCGGTTCAGGGGGGCGGGCTAGACATGCCCTCTGACCACATGTCAGTCAAATACACCTTCGGTAAGTCTTTCAGAGTCCTCCTACCAGCAAGAGAGGACTGGCTATCCGGGGGAAACCCTCTTCAACCCGCGGACCTGGAATGGTTCACTGACGGGTCCAAGGTAAGAGGAGGAACAGGAGCCGGAGTACATGGGGTGCAAGCGGGGGTAGGCATTAATATTCCTATGGGGATGCACCCAACGGTGTTCCAGGCGGAGGTGGTCGCAATAATGGAGTGCGCCAGATGGAACCTGGTGCAAGGCATCAGGGGCAGGAGCATCTCCATTTTCTCAGATAGCCAGGCAGCTCTAAGGGCTCTGGACTCTTATGAGTTCAGGTCAAAGATCGTCTGGGACTGCTTCACCATGGTATCTGCGTTGGGCAGATGCAACAGCGTGACGCTTTGTTGGGTCCCTGGTCACACGGGGATCCCCGGGAATGAGGCTGCGGACGCCCTGGCCAACGTAGCTTCGTCCTCAGCATTCACTGGCCCAGAGCCGTTCTGTGCTGTCTCTCGTAAGTATGCGTGTCAAGCGGTCACGTCATGGGCGAGGGAGGAGCATCGAAAGGTCTGGTCTAGAATACCACAACTGTGGGTAAGTAAGCTAACGCTTCACTCTCCATCTCAGAAAATTGCCTCTAATATTCTGCAGCTAGAAAGGAGGCAAATAAGGCAAGTAACAGGGCTCTTAACAGGACATTGTTCTTTGAGGAAGCACCTGAAGCGTATGGGTCTCTTCAATGGGGATCCGGTATGTAGGAAGTGTGGGCAGTCAGAAGGAAGTGCAGGTTGCAGAAGTTCATCGGGTTCCTAGACTTGGATGAGCTCTGAAACACATACGGGGAGCGCAAAAAGCCCTTGCGGCTGACGCGCCTTGGGATTAGGTCCGCCCCATCGAATGAATGAATGAATGAACACTGATATAAATTATGAGGCACTTGGCAAAATTGGATCCGTAATTCTTGTACCGTACTTACCAGAAGAAGACTTGGTTTGAAGCTCTTGATAAGAAACTGTCAGTTTAGTTGCAAACTGTTTCCGGCTAAACTTTTGCGTCTTGGTTACTGTAAATTTAGTATTTTATCTTTTTTTCCTCTTTTACCAAGAGAGCTCAAATTACTTTTAGAAGATTACTTCTTTTGGCAGAAAACATTCCACTTTTGTGTTCCACCATTGTTTGTAAGTTGCAGTACTGTAGTAAATTTTAGACGGAAGGGCTGAATGCTTAATGTATAACAATCCCAAAGATTTTCAATCATATTTAAGCTAGAGTTTTCATTTGTCTATCCTTTTACCTGCAATTCATCTGAAAAAGAGTTGAATTGAAACCATTATTAGCCTAGCAAATTTGTAAAAAGTTGTAGATGTTTAGTAAAAAGTTTGTGAATGGTAGCCTTTTCTAATACCACAACATATTTATATACTGAATTATATAAAGCCTTTGAGTGCCAAACTCCTTTTTTAGGAAGGAGGCCAGCTAATTCTTTGCAAGGTTGGACTTCCAGTCAATTCTATCAAGAGTTAAGGTTATTGAAGGTTAAAATACATCTAAATGACACTTGAAGTATATTTTGTTCTTTAGGCAAGTAATGCAGTTATGTTTTTATTTATAACGGTTCTATTATTAAATGAATGCTTCAGCCTTTCTATGAAGATCAAACTGCTTTTATCCTAAAACTGGTAAAACCTAAATACATAGGCTATTCTCCTTAAATTTGATTATTTATTAGCATGGGTACCAAGTACTAATAAGCTCATATGTACCTAGGTAAAGTAGGTTTTAAATTACTTTAAAATATAGACTATACGAAATATACTAAAGATATTTTTGGTGTATGTTTAGATGCCCTCGAAATGAGATATGTTGCACATTCGGATGTTGCATCTCATCTAACTTTCATTTCTACCAGCTGTGGTACTACTGGCTCATGGTGATCCTCATGTTTCTTCTTTGTTCTGGAGGCACGTGGTGGTACAGGTTAGTGATTCAATGCAAATTTTTTGTGACAAAATAGCAGCTATTTTAGTAGTATTTTAGTTTTTAGCAGCTGTAATAGTACTAATACAGGTTTTTCTATAGTATGTTCAAAATTTCAAACCTGCTGCAAAATTCAGCCCAATCTACAGTATACTCCCTCTTTACTGGCCTTCTTTTAACCGGTGTCCGCTTTAACCGGCCTTCCTGGGCACGAAAACAACACATAACCAGCCAATTTTTTATTTCAACATCCCTTTAACCGGCTGTGTTTCGCCGGAAACGTCGTCTTCTTATCTACTGTTTCATTTAATTCAATGTTAGCCTAACTTATATCATACTGTATTTTTGACCTTCTCAAACTAATTAAAATGAACTGTCCTGGATGAAAGTGTATGCCAACGGAAGTGAGAGCGTTTGGACATGCTATCCAGTAGACAACAAATAAAATAAAAAAAAAATCTAATAAAATAAGGAAACAAATCATTATTAGTTTAGTTAAGTCATGGATTTCATGGGTGTCGGATGTTAGCTATAAATTATATATAGAGTATCAAAAGAGGTTTTTTTAGTTATAATTACATTATTTAGGCAATATAAATTTTAGGTTGGCATTTTTTAAAGGTACATCGGTAAACCGGCCAAATCTTTATCTGGCTGAGGCCTGGTCCCAAGATGACCGGTTAATAAGAGTGAGTCTACTGTATGGACAATTTCAGGTTGGCAGTGGCCCTAGAGTCTGTTGCCCCCCATATGTTTTAAGTTAACACATTGAACCCTGGGTGCTTAACATTGCTTATTCAAAAAATTAAAGCTTCTTTATTTTAAACAAAACACCATAAACTACATATCATTTTAAAGGGGAAATAAAGACCGTTGAGAAAATATAATTTGTTACAGGGCGATAAAATATTTTTTTATTTTTTAAATAAAAACTAAAAATATTCTAAAAATAAAAAATAAAAGTTTCTATAAAATCAACCCAATTTATATATATTTATTTTTTACCTATAAACTAATAGTAGAGAATTAAGGAATATAAAATACATGCATATATACAACGATATATTTACATATACATGTACATAAACATATATGTAGGCCTCCACACATATATAAATACACATATGTAGTCATATGTAGTTTGTAAATAATATATATTTAATATATATTTATATATATTACAATATATATTTATTTATTTATTTATTTATAAATATATATTTATTTAATATATATATATATATATATATATATATATATATATATATATATATATATTATAATATATATTTACAAACTATAACAACATATTATAAAAAATAATATTTTATTTAAAAGATTTTCCTTGCCTGACCTATACTTGGGCTTTGTTAAAAAACTTAGAAAACACTGAACTCGAGTTCCTTATGGAGCCAAAGCTTTCATGCTTACTAACTTCTTGTGTTAAACCACAGTGCCTTGTATTAAACTAATTTAGTTTAATACAAGGCATCAAATTTTACTACTTTGAACTGACTGCAGGATTTATTATGTTTTGAAATTATATTCGGAATACATTTGATTTTCTGTTTGAGACAAGACTTACCAAAATGATATAGAGTATTAGACCTACATATTACATCAGTACGGAACTGCATAAATTTGGCATTTATATCCTGGTTTGCAATATGAAGTTTTGTAAGTAGCTCTCAAAGACAAGGCATTATCAAACTAAATACCCAGTCCCATAGACATTTTTATCACCAGTGGCTGTTCAAGCTGGAGATTCTGTGGTGTAGCATACAGAACTTGTTAAACTATGTTGCCAACCACCCTCCTGTCTAATTCAAATAAAGTGGTAAACTGGAGATACTGTAGATCACTGACTGTACAACTGGTCATTCCATTAACCACTGGTTTGGTAGTAAGTTGCTTCGCCATAAATGGCTGTGCGGCTAGCCACCTCTTCTGTTAAAACGCTTAAGGTATAAAACAAGCAGTTTCTTAAAATCCTTAGTGCTAATCAATTCTGCTCTGCAGGTATTGGCTGCATGAGGGACACTACCCAGCCCCTCCCCCTCCACCCCACCGCCCCCAGCTACGCCGTCCACCCCCCACCAGAGTCGCATACCATGCCGGCCGCAACACAGTCGTAGTGCAGCAAATATGGAAACCGCAAAGTAAGTTGTTACTGTACCTATTTACAATTTTTAGTACCTAGAATGATTATGTGTTTTAGATTTATGAATGGCACTAGCGTCAGGTTTATAGTCGAGGACAAGTTAACGCGAAGCAGAACCATGGCAGAACAAGCCGACCGAAATAATCAGTCTCTTCAACTGCCACCCCATCGGCCGGCCATAAAACTGTCCCCGCCTGGAGTGACATGCGTGAGTCACCTCCGGTAGAAACATTATACATGTTTTATTTGTAATATTAATTCAGAATGGATGCTATATTAAGCACCGTCTCAATTAACCGATAAATTTGATACCAAATTTGATTTAATTCCGATGACATTCAAACTGTACAAGTGAGGAGCAGCATGTATTTTATGTATAAAACTACTTTTTATGATGTAGTTTAAAAAATATTTATGATTTGTATGTCCTTGAGGAGTTTTTAATTCTAAAGTATTCTAATTCTGTAATAATTCTAAGTAAAGTTATTCCTGTTATAAATTTTAACAATTCCTGAAAGTGTTTATTCAAACCAAAATAACAAAAAATTTCAATACTCGTACAATAAGGAATTTTCAAATAAATAGCCTGTATAATTTCCGTAAGCGCATAAAATGTGTTGTTTTCCTATATATTTGCATTACATTACTGACTATTGTGCTTCAAATTATAAAGCCATTTGTAACAATTTATTTTTAGTGTGTATATATTTTGTAAAGTATATGTGTAAATATATTTTTTCCAACGTGATTTTTGTGATTAAATTTTACCCCTTGCAACGTTTGTCACTGTTACAAATTAGACAAGAATATTAACAAAGAAAATCCTAAGCAGACCTGTAGATGAAACCCCACCAAACAGGGGTTATACCAACAGACCTACTGGCAATCCAAATCATGAGTAAAGTGTGACAGGAAACAATATCAAACAATAAAAAAAATGTTTTATTGGGTTAGTAAAAACCATTTTAATTTTATAACAATGATATACTAAGAGTTTAATGAAGCAATTCAAATTATAAAAGGTTTTTAAAAGTAAAATGCTGATCAAATTTGGTATCAAATTTATCAGTAAATTGAGACGGTGCTTAATATAGCATCCATTCTGAATTAATATTACAAATAAAACATGTATAATGTTTCTACCGGAGGTGACTCACGCGTGTCACTCCAGGCGGGGACAGTTTTATGGCCGGCCGATGGGGTGTATAAGATCATTTAGTTAATAAAAAAACACCATAGTTTGACATGGAAAACAAAACTATTTATTTTCAATATAAACAACATAAACGAATACAAGTCAGCTGTTATAATTAATAAATTAATCACATGTTCTTATAAATCCTACATTTCTCCCCACCGTATTTAAGAAGATTGTTCCAAATTAGAAGTAGAACTAGTTTCGTTGTTATCTTCAACCATTACTTTCCACTGAGGTGGATCGGCGGCTCCTTCTCTTGCTCTTAGTTGATCAGCATGTTTCCTCTTTATTTCCCCTCCTATCAAAACTTTGTATGAGAGCTGTCCAGTTCTTTCGTGTATAATGCCTGGTCTCCAACCCTTTTTTGTTTCATTTTGCACCCACACTTCTTGATTGGGTGCAAACTCTTTGTTTTTTGACTTCAAATCATGGTAATGCTTTTGACGCCATACATTGTTTTCTGTTTGTTCTCTGGCATCCGATCTCCATCTATCCAAAACCGTAGGAAGTCTTCTTCCAAAGAAAAGAACTGAGGGCGGCTGTCCCGTAGTCTTTTGTGGTGTGTTGCGATATGCAAGCAGTACTTGTATAAGTGCCAGAGATGAACACAGGCCTTCTTGCTTGCAAGCGCTGTATCTGCTTTTGAAAGTTCTTATGACCCTTTCCACTAGGCCATTTGTTTTTGGATGATATGGGGCTGACGTAATATGACAGATATTATTGTTCTTATAAAACATTTGGAACTCTTTTGATGTAAATGTAGTACCATTATCCGAGACAATTTGCTTTGGTACCCCATATCGTGAAAACCATGTTCTCAATTTATTTGTAAGGGCAAGAGTGTAATGTGATCCATTTCTTCTATTTCGATCCATTTTGAGTAAGCATCGATTCCGACCAGCCAGAATCTTTTATCGAATGGCCCCGCAAAATCTAAATGAATCCGATCCCAGGGTTCACTTGGTACGTTCCAAGGGTATAGGGGGACTTCTGCATCACATGTTCTGTTACTTTGGCAAGGGTGGCATCTACGTACATACAACTCAACATCCTGATTTAGATTAGGCCACCAAACGTAGTACCGTGCTAGGGATCTCATTGCCTCTATTCCAGGGTGTCCTTTGTGTAGTTCTTTCAGTACAGCCATTCTTAGTGTTTGTGGCACCAAAATTCTTCCCAATCTCATGATTACACCGTTTTCAAGAGTCAATTCACTTCTCTTATTCCAATAAGCCTTCAATGATGTTTTTACATTTTCAGAAGTTGTTGGCCACCCATGTTCTAGATAATCTTTGAGTGTCTTCATGTCTTTGTCCTTGTCATATTCATGCTTAAGTTCATGATTTTGTGAAACTACATCAATTTTCTTCTGCGTCAAAGCATTAATCTCTTTCTCTTCTGCGGTCATCACTTCTTGTGTTTTCAGTGCAAATCTAGATAAAAAATCTGCCAATTTGTTATCTCGTCCTTTAATGTATTCAATATCAAAATCATACTCCATCAAATACAGAGCCCACCGGACCAAACGGCTGTTCACTACTTTGGTTAGATCTCTTTCAGTTCCAAATATTCTTTGGAGCGGCTTGTGATCTGTTCTCACCTTGAATTTTCTTCCAGTAAGATACTGTTGAGTTGATTTTTTTACCCTGATTGTCAACTCCATCGGGCCATCTCTGCCTGACTTCAACTTCAAATTCTACACATTTGCTACCTACCGCAAATCTATCTCGTACTCGTTCATCAAGACTATCTCCATATTTACATTTTCTAGCCAATGATTTCAATCTGTTATAAAACAAAATAAAAGTCTCACCGTCGTTTCTGACCGCTCTCTCAAACTCAAATCTAGGCGCAAAGAGAGTCCCAGTAGGCCTGAACAACTTGTCAGCTGCTTCTTTGACGTCCTCGTAGCTGCACTCCTCCCAGGTACTTGGATATATCTGATCCGTCAGTGCCCTCAAGTGCTCCGCCCCGATACTCGTCAGTAGAAGATCTCGCCGAGCTGCTTGTGCCTGTTGTCCATCACCTCCCAGGCCTTTTACTCTGCATGTTAGCTCAAAATGAGTCAAGTAGTCTTCCCACAGCTTGTCACTACTATACTCCTTGAATGAAAATTTACTCATCCGTCCTTGTATGGTATCTTCATCATCCATTTCATTTACAGCTCTAAAAGAGCCTTGATTTGTTTTCCTAGATTTTCTCGTCGCCATTATAAGATCATTTAGTTAATAAAAAAACACCATAGTTTGACATGGAAAACAAAACTATTTATTTTCAATATAAACAACATAAACGAATACAAGTCAGCTGTTATAATTAATAAATTAATCACATGTTCTTATAAATCCTACAGGGTGGCAGTTGAAAAGATTGATTATTTCGGTCGGCTGGTTCTGCCATGGTTCTGCCTCGCGTTAACTTGTCCTCGACTATAGCTCATTCGCTACGTTCATTCACTGTCAGGCTCACCCTATAAATAATACCTAAAATTGTAATTTTTCATTGAGTTTGGTTCTTAGCAACAAATAAATAATAAAATATATTTTGAGATTTTTTGACAAACAATTTTTTTATCTTTTGTAAAAAAGGATTAAAAAGTATCCTACGCTACTTCTGATACCTCCATGAATTAGTCTACAAAGTTTCATGATGATCGGTTGAGTAGTTTTGCATGAAAGCTTAAAAAATAAATAAACATTAGGCTTACATTTATAATTTTAGGGATTAACAAATCTGAATGAAAACTAGTGTTTCCATGGTTTCAACAATTTTAAAGAAAATATGCTCATATTTAGTATTTAAAAGGTTATTACTCCTTACGTAAATTAAGTTATCATTTTAAGCAATAACTATTGCATTTTATTGTATTAAGCATTAAGTTATTTTAATCTGCAGAATGGGTTTTCTATTTTGTGATTGCAACGTAAAACCATGTCTTAATAGTTTAATTTCAAAATAGAGATAGCTATTGTTCAGTTTTGCTTCAACTATGGTGTCCAGCTTTTTGTTGGTTTTGAAGACATAAAGGTATGTAAATCAGTTAATTGGCACAATTCTAGAAAAAATTAAAATAAATTAAATAAAGTTACATCTCTCGTTATTACAAGGAGTACCAAGGAGTGGAGTATCACTGTTCTGTACTAGTTGGAACCAGGCCCTGATGGGTTCAGCAAGCAAGATATTCTGAATTGGCAGATTTTATGACATTTGACCTTATTAAAATGTGAATACTGTTATTAAAATGTTAAATGTGATGTTAGCTCTATACAGTATTGTTCAGCTTGTGAACAGGTTAAGTGAATGTAAGTCATCACAGGAAACAAATTGAACCTCATAAGTACAGTATAATTTGGTACATCTCTTCTTTCATCAAGTAGAGTTGTGTAAAGAATTTGAAAAGCCCAAACACTATGCAACTTTAGTTGGCTTTAGTCCAGTGGATTCAGTTAGAGTTCACTTTAATTTAGCCCAGTGGATATCTGGGGTAGTTTTCCAGTTGATTTTAAAAAACTTCATAGCATAACGTTAATAGCAATCAAATAAGATAACAATTTTCGTAAAACTGAGGGTAGTTTTCCAGCCGCAAGCTAAACTACATACCCTAAACATACAAGCTACATACAAGCTAAACTCTCCCCCCCCCCTCATGGCATCAAAATGACTACACAGTTTTTTCATAGAGGTACTTTTCCAGGGCTAGAATTACCCCGCAGCTTTGCATGAGCCTCACTGGTACATGTTATACGGTGAGATTTTATACTTAAATCTGAAAAATAGAATTGTTTGTACCTCCTGCTCTGATTGTCTGTACCTTCTTTAATCTCTTTTCCTGTGATTCTTCGCTTTGGCTTGTAAAACAGATTAACAATGTTTCACCAGTTTGAGTTTATCAACTAATGCAGTCTGATGATTTAGTTAATCTATGAAGAGAGAATGGCTGTAGTATTCGTGGTAGTAGTAGTTGTGTTTATTGCTCTCATAAATATAGGATGTTTTTTATAAAGGGGAGTTTTTATCCTAGCACTTTTCAAATTCTTCATCAATAAATATACTTATAATGGCAATGATGGGTTCTCGATATCATCCTCCAGGTTGGATTTTCCATTATCCTAGGCTCTTACATATTGTCCAAAAATGGGTTAGAGCCCTACACAAAACAGATAAGCCACAGATCTTACAGGCTTTTTTATTTAAGATATGTGCAACACATACTCACCTGTATGTGGGCACATAAATTGACAAATACACATATAATGTGACAACACATAAGTGTGTTGCACAATGAGATTTTTTTACAGTTAAGGCAAAAGAAAAAAAAATTATGCCTGTACCTCCTGCATTGAACTTGGTTCTGATGAATTTGTGTAAGAGTACCAGGGGGACCAATATTATGCTCGATAAAATTATTAAACTTTCAGACAAATCTCATTCGCTTCGCTCGCTCGCCAGGCCAAAGGGTGCTGCACTTTAATGTAAATTTGTTGAACCACAGGTTAAAAATGTAACACTATGGTTCATATAATATACAATCATCAGCTGAATTTGGCTCAATTTAGTAGCTACAAAAAATCTTCATAATTATGACATGGGAACTTTGAAGGGTCCTAGGACGAAAACCAGATTTTTCCCAGCTACGGGACCGGCTATAATTGATTCCAAGGGTTTGAAACCCCAGTATTCAAAAAAATATATAAAAAAATTCTTGGACAAAAACATAATTTTCCCCATGCTTGTTTTAGAGTGTAGATAATAATACTTTTGCATCTGGATTATATTCATATCAGGGTGTCTGTGAATGTATAAGCGTAGCCTAGCCTATTAGACCACACCTCTACTACCAAATTGCAATTAATGAAACGCCCACAGCTTCTAGTTTAAAAAATTCCGCTTTCAGAATCATTCAGGGAGTACAATAATAACCATGCATTTTCTGAACACTAGGCAGATAAAGCAATAAAACTTGACAAATCAGCACTGCACAAAAATTGCCTTTTTTATAGGGCTATCAGTTTTCAGTCACACCGGGTGGGAGGGTGGCCTACCGGTATTATTTCCTGCCCAAGAAGTATGATGGTTCAAACATTTCAAGGACGATAGGATGTAACTCTGTAGGGTATAATGTATTACACCTGTTAATTAGATGAAGATTTGGCAAATATAACATCATTCATTTAATTTGACACTTCAATCTTAAAGATCGGTTCTATAGTCAGTCACCAAGAATTTAACATAACGAATACGGTATGTATAAAGATGGAGAAGGCTAAATAAACTTATTTGGCAAGGTAAAGTCACCTCGTCACAAGTTATGATCCATTATTTATACATAGTTTACAATATTTACAAATAAATTTTTTTTATAACTGTTTTGGAGATAACAACTTTTTATTTAGTTTAGTTTTATGTGACTGATTGAGTATAATGGTAATTTTTGGGTTGTAACTTTATCAAAGAAAACTTACACTGTTGTAACATTACCAAAGTTACAACAGTGGGAATAATAAAAACGGATTCGCATCAGGTTGTCACCCCGTCAGATTGGCACCACGACAGTTTGACACCGATCCTAGAGGTGACAATCAGTCGTGTGCGCTGCCCGACAGGTTGTCACCCCGAGAAGGGCCGGTGCCAATCTGTCATGGGGAAAACCTGACGCCAGCTGCAAAGGGTGACGATCTGTCGTGACAGTACCCGACAGAGTGGCACCACGATGCTCAATAGGTCCTCCTCGATTTACTTATAATATAATATTTATAATTTCCTAAGACCTAATCTGATGTAAAAAAATCAAAAGAAAAATTGTATTAAATAGTACTAACTATTATGATTTGTAACTATAGCCTATACCTAATGATTGATAAAAACATTATAAAACTAGTGTAATTATTTGCATAAAATCGAATTATAAATTTGTTTTTAGAAAAGCAAAAACCAATAATTCACGTTTCATTATATCTAAATTATTAAATTAATTTTTAGAGCTGTTATGGAAATATTTGCCCCATAAAGAAAAATCAATATTTACTACTGATTAGAGTAAAATATTCAAGCATACCTAAGCAAAATCAAATTTTTAGCACAACGGCATCGAGAGGGGCACACGAAAACTTAACGGGCCTGCTTACAATTTTGGTCACATGACCAGATGCGGTCAAATTTCCATTATTTGGAAGCATTGCAATAGCCTAACTTAGTATCAGCTTTACGTGTGGTTTTAAATTCAAGTAAATGAAGTCCAAGCATAGACTATCATTCTAATCCTCATTAAATTACAAATTGAATAATACTAATGACCCTCTGATTTAAAAAAAAACTTAAAACTTACTTTTTAGGTAAAAGAAAAACTAGAATTTCTACCACTGTAGGATGCATTGACCTTTTTAGGAAACGGTTTTCTTCCACTGCTTATGAATATATTTATTTCTATTAATTAGACATCAAATAAACGTCTTAAATCAGTAGTTTGCCAGTTAGCATTTTTATTTTCGATAAAGCAAATTAAATTGTAAATTTTAGGTTCTAAAAGGTTTTTATTTGCAATTTAATATAAATTCATGTAAAAGGGAGATAACAAGTGTAAACAAAACTATAAGTTGAATAAAGTTTTAACTTTATATCGTAATAAAAAAAGTATTAGGATATTTTTTAACTTTAGAGTAATGGTATAATTTTGTTCCTTATTCTATCTAGATTATAATATCTTGTCGAATAACCTATGATCTAAGAGGCAGGAGATAAGTGAAGGATGTCACTTTTTCATAATTCTATCTTATTAAAAACTTGTGCTAAAAATCGGTGTAGTGTCGTTTCGTCCATTGTCGTTTCGCCCAACGCCCATATTTTCCTTAAAAAGTGCTGTTTTTAATGGCTTACGAAGTAATAAATAATAGATTATAAAAATTTTCAGCCAGCTCATTTTTACAGTTGATTAAACACATTAGTTAGTGTCGTTTCATCCAGCAGAAAACTTGACAAGGGATAAGGAATGCAACACAGGTAGCCGAAGGTTCATCGCTCCTTTGGTTGTGTGCCCGCGCCTTGCTCTGGAATTCCCGTGGAATCTCACCCCTCTCCCACCCCTTTGTTTACATGTGGACACCGCAAATTTAAAAAGTCACTCGTCTGTTTGATAGCAAGGAGGACCCATCGTGCTGGTATGGAGTTTTCTAGCACCAAAAAGGCCAAACTTGCCTATTGTACAATGGCTATAAAGGTACACGAAGAAAAACGAAAAGAAGTGCAGAGAAACAGTGTGGCGGTGCATAAATCACGAATGCAGTGAAAAAGTTTTAACAAGAAATTGTGCATCTTTAGCGGGTTGCAACAGGTGTCTCAGGCATAATTTCTTAAGAGTATGCACGAGTATGTCTAGGATTTTTATTCACATAAGACTAATGTTAAATTAGAAACTTCCGCAACACCTTTAAGATTGATCGAGAAAGTTTGTCCTTTTGCCATTTTAAAGAGAACTTTAATTTTTATTGCTCGGTGAAAAAAATCATGATTGTAGAGCGATTTATAAGATAAAACTACTGAAAAAAATTTGACACCTGAATGTTATTGTAATTGTTATTGCAAATTTGAATATTATTGTCTTTATAAGAGTAGGCCTACAAATAAAATAAATTTAAATAATAGATTATAAAAAACTATGAATGTTGTAAAATTTCCTTTATAAATTTGTGATACTGTCAACACCTGCACAAGACTATTATCATTTGCACCTGGTAAGAGGTTGTAACAGAATTGCAAGGCGCGCGAAGGAAGTATTTAACAGAGTTCATGTAAACAATATGTGATGCACTCCATGCGATCATCATACTACTAACCTAATACATACATCTACATTTTCTTTCTCTTCAAAATGGCATTTCATTTGATTAGTAATAACGATGTATACTACATCAAATAACAATTTTAGCTAACGGTCGTCTGCCAGCCGTTTGCCATTTGTTATAGAGTTCGAAAATACGTATATTGTACATTCAAACCTATGAGACCTTACGGTAAATTGATACTAGTTAGGAACTCTGTTGACAAACCAGAGGTGCCAAATACAAATTAATACGATACAAATTACTATCTGAGCTAGGTAAGTTCAAAAAGTAATGTTTCGACGTTTCAAACGTGGTGGCTAATTGGATTGACGTCGCAAAAAATCTACAAATATTCTATGAGTTATTAGTTGCTGTAACACAACTACTTATCGGTTATCTCTTATTATTATAAGAAGTTTCAGAATCCTATCCTATACTATAATACTAGCAATGCCTGACGGGATGTGTGTTCCACAATCTCGAAATCTAGCGGTTAGATTTTGCTTAATCTTTGCATTTAAGAGTGTTTTGGCACAAAAATAAGTTTAGAAACAGCCTCAATCTCAGAAAAAATCGAATTTGGTCTAAATTTAAGTTTTAAAATCGTAATTTTTAACATTGGTCTTATGAGTTGCTATTTCAGTAACTAAATAACAACTAATACCCCCGTCGCAGCAGACCTGCGTACTCAGCGAATTTCCAAATAAGTAGTGTTAATTATGACCAGATAAACCTGTAAACCAAATATCATCACAAGCTCATAAATAGGGAAATAAATGTCTATTCTCCTTATGATAAATGTAGGGAAAGAGTATGCTGCCATGGAGAACACTAAAAGTAGGTTTTTAGCATTAAAAAAAAATTATTTCTACCATTTGAAGCCATATACTAAGTTTCATCAATATCTGTCCATTGCTAAAGGAGTTTGTCTATTCTCCATATGATTGACATGGAAAAAGAGTATGCAGGTTTTCTGCCATGATAAGCACAAAAACGAAGATTTTTAACCATTAATGGATGAATCTCAACCAAATGAAGCTGAATACCAAGTTTCATCCAAAAACATTGGTTAATAAGTGAAATATTAACACATCCTTATTCTCCATAAGATTAACATTGGAGCCTCAAAATACAACGTACTGTCTTTAGACTTTTTAACACATTGACTGCTAAAAGTCTATTTAAGCACTGCTATATGGCTAAATAATTTAACTGTCAATTTACATAATTTATGGTAATTGAAGTTCAGATACGATGAAAAAAACTTGTTTTCAGCTATTTCCGGTCTGCAGGATGACGTCATAGGTTAGGACGTCTAAAGACGTCTTCAGCCTCATTGGGTGGACTCATAACATTTTTTTGTTGGTCACAAGTTTATTTTTGTATTTTCTCAAGTTTTATTCTTTGTAGTCACTTATAAGTCCGATTATGTTAACACCTGCATCATTCACACGTGAAAAAAAAGAAAAATAAAAAGACTTCTTTAGACGAATGAGAAAGACGTCTTTAGATTTAGACGTCTTTAGATGAATGAGTAATGATTTACATTATCACTCGTGATGCATAAAAACACACTAATAATCATAGAAACTGCACACGCAACAGACAACACAACGGGAGCATGTGGCGGACTGCTCTGTTTACACTAGAAGGTTCGCCGGCTTGCCGCCACGAGCGCCACCAACTAGACGCGTAGGAACTGCAAGCTATAATGATGACGTCAACCTACAGCATGTCTCCCGAGGGCTGACGTAGTTTCAACTCCCTACGATGAAAGCGCAGAATATACTGGCTCCATAAACTTAACCTTACATGAGGACGTCCTAGGACGTCCTGCGCTAACCGCGAGTGGATCTTTGGACGTCTTAAGACGTCCTTAGCAACAAAAGTGTTAATATCTCGGTAACCAATGGAGATAGAGCAAAGCTTCAAACTAAATTGTGTGTTTTTTTGAGCAAAATCCAATGGTGAAAATAAAAATTCAAAATTTTTAAAAATTACATATAAAAAATGCAAAAAACCCATTTTTGGGGTACAAAACCCCCCAAAACTACCCCTTCCGATAAGTTGATATGTCTGGTTTACGAACTCATCCGAATAAACGTAGGAATACACATCTCTACCAAATTTGGTGTCAATCGGACCGTTTTTACGAGAGTTATCATGCCTAGAGACACATATATATATAAATATATACATATATATATATATATACATATAAAATTTTTAATGACTATTATTTTTGGTCTCTGGGCACCTAAAAACGAAAAAGTAACATGGTCCCGGGCTTAGGTCTTACCATGACACCTACGGTAATAGCTTATTCGCTATGGGAAATTCGCTAAAAGTAAACAAAAATAAAGGAACATTAATTTTAAGCAGTTTCTTAACAGCTGTTATCTGTAAAGAGTCTGGTAGATTTAATAGCTTGATTACCATTACACTATAACAAAAGTGAATTAAAACCAACGAGCAAGGCTTGGTTAACCTGGTACTATTACCTTACATATGACATAATAATGTAACCACTTTCAAGTTGTTTTTCACCGGTGTTTTACTAGTACAACATGTTTAGACGTAGATGACCGTTTCGCGGCCGTGGCACTATAAACGGCCGTCTCCCACTGCTCTACTTAAATCATGTCTATTTACTTTATTTGATTTTTTGCGAGGGACCTTTGTAAGAGCGGGGCCCGGTGCGGTCGCAACGCTCGTACCGCCCTAAAGCCGGCTCTGAGGATCAGTGCCAATATGACGTGGTAAAAATTTGACGCCGGCCGTTTGGGGTGACAATCTGTCGTGACAGTACCAGACAGGTTGGAACCTCGAGAAAGGATCGGATCCAATCCGTCATGGTGACAACCTGACGGGGAGTGTTATTTCAGGGGATCGGATCCAATTTGACGCCAGGTGCTAAAACTCCGTGGTGCCAATCTGTCATGGTGCCAACCTGACGGCGACCCATAAAAACTCGCTGATTTGAAGTTCAAAATATTTTAATTTTAAATGCACTTATAGAGATAATTCAAATCAATTTACTGGCTTGGATGAAAGCCAACAGGATTTTAAGTAAAATAATGTTCTGATAACATAATGTATAAATGTCAACTGATTAAATCATCTCTCCTTATTTCTATAAGGGTTTCGTCTGTTACGTCCCTTTTTCTCTTGACCTACTGAACCGATTTTTAAGATTGAGGTGTCATTTTAAAGCTAAGGATGTAGCGTGTAGGCGATTCATAATTAAAGAGGTCATATAGTTTCGGGCTTTGTCCCCCTCGCCTTTGATTTATTTCTAGAGGGCGCTTTAAAATGTTGACCAATTTTTATTACAAGTTCTTTAATGTGAATTGTAATTTAACAGCTGATTACCTTCAGATGAATTTTAAAAGCCAGATAGTAAACAAAAATAGATCTCTGTCACTTCATAATCAACATTCATGTACTGTAGGTGAGTTTCACTCATACAGAATCATAAAATGTACAATTTGCGCACGGGCTACCTCGTGGAATATGACAGATGTTTTGACTTGGCTTCCATAAACAAATTAAAATTTTAATGTTTAATGTCTGCTCTGTTTACTTTTTTAATTTACGAAATATAAACAAACTAGGGGGCCCGTGCAGCGCTATGCGCTGCATTTATTAGAGTAGGTGCCGGGTGATCAAACCTTGCTCCAGCGTGGTAATAAACCATGTTCCTTTGGAAATAAAAATTAAATTATAGTGAAAATCAGATAACACCATATTGATGTTTCATCAATCGATCTTCATCACTACTTAATTCTCCAACTTCCCACTGTGAAAGTGTTGAGATTACGTGGTTGTTCTTATCTCTTTAGGCCTCTGTCTAAACACTCTTATAAAATTTAGAAAAAATTCACAGATTCTAGATCTAGATAGTTCAGCACACATAAAACATAAATGACAACAGAATAAAAATCAACATTTCATTACAGCTCATCCACGTTGAGTTATGCAACACTCACTGCGGCTGTTTTTGTAGTACCGTTTGAGGTATAGTCGTCGACATAGTGAATGAGTCCACATCACTATTTATAAAGAACTAAATCCTCTTTAACTTAATTTTCCATGGCATTAAAAAATTTAAATAAATAAATCACAAAAATGAAGACAAAATTCATCTTTGTGGGGGTGGTCCATTTTGATTTTATGAGGCGATATTTATATTTTGGTTAAAAATTTTCTTTACACAAACCATTTTTGTAGTAAGATTTTTATTTATAACAGAGGTAACAATTTTTAAATTTTGTCTCTTTTTAAACTGGTGTTTAATATGTGTAGCATTCTGTATTAAATTTTGTTTTAGTATCTTAGTTAACAAACAGGTTATTACTGATAACCTATCCCTTTTCCTATAGTTCATAACAGTCTGAAAACCCATGCACACAATTTTAGTGTTTCATTTAAATATTTGTTGAGTTTCGTTATTGTTTCAATACCAAACGGACAACCTAAATAATACCCATGTCAAAAATCTCAATTTACAAACTTGCTTTTGTACAGAGAAATTAATTGGTCTAGGGTTAAGTTACTTAAGGCTGGTATTGCACTATCATATTTCTATGACATAGATCTATCATCATATATCTTTGATAAAAAATATTACAGTGTAATGGGTCAAATATCTATATATTAATAGGCAAGCATGTTTCATTTCCTCCTTTTTTCTCAGCTTGTGTGCATCGTAGGAGAAATCCGCGCATACCGTTAGAAAGATATTGTGCTGTAGATGAGCAGAATCAAGTTTTAATTCACATCGACCCACTGGGCTACACCCTACAAGCTTTCAAAGTTTCAATATTAATCTTGTGGGAGAAGGATAATTGATTGAATCATAAGACAGCTGTTGTAATAACAAATGCTAGCAAATAAGGAAGAACAGAGATGTTTCATTTATAAAACATTTTAAAATTATTTTCCTCAAGATCAACTGAGTTTTTGGTCGAATTTCGACCAGTGGGCGATCTCTAGTTATAAGTTAATAGCTCACCTATAATCAAATGTTAATGACATATATTATCAAATATATGATAATAGATATATGTCATAGAACTATGATAGTGTAATACCGGCCTAACATATTTTTGTGCCCAAATACACGTAAATAAAAAGTTCAACTAAAATCTACCCGCTACATTTCCAGAAAAAGTTCAAATATTACAAAAGACACTCCTCATATTAAAGTATGAAATTTATTTTGTTTATATTACAGTACAATTTGTATACAACTAGTGGCTTGTAGGGGCAAAGGCCCCTAAAAATTAAAATGTTTACGTTGTTTCCAAAAATAAGTTTTAATTAATCACCTCCTTGCCGCATTACTGTATTGTTCTCAAGCTGTAGTGTGATTTTACACGTTTGGGTTTTCTAATAAAATATTTCCTAATCTAGACGAAACTTTTTGATGGTATCAAATCTGTTATTTACCAACAATTTTCCCTGTTTAAAATACAGCGGGTAATCTTTTTTTTTGAAAAAAGAAAAATTACTGAACTATTGTACAACCGAACGCGGTAAAAATACTTTTAACCTTAAATATGTTCATGATAATAGTTCAGTACAACATAAGCCCATTAATACAGTACAATCCTTCACCCTGGACTCCTCTGCCCCCCATTCCCCACACTCGCCGTTACCCCATACCTCACCGTATACGTATCCCCGTTCACCTCTCCTGACTCGTGCTTATTGTATCCCTATGCCCCCGGGGCCCGAGTACCAACATGCCCCCGTAATCCTCACCCCCTCATGTCGCTGTCCCCCCCATTCTCCAGTGCCCACATGCCCGCAGTTCTTCCCCGCGACCCCTCACTTTTATGTTCCTCATTCCTCCCCAATGTCCCCCACGCTCAACCACCTTACGTGCCACCGATGTCTCTAGTACCCCTTGTGCCCCCATTCCCATACCCCCATACCCTCGTACCCCCATGCCCACCATTCCTCCCCATGCCTCCACCTTGGCCCCCATGCCCCACTAACTCCAGTGCCCCCGACAGCCATCGTGCCCCCATGGCCTCCACCCACGGTACTCCCGTGCCCTCATACCCACCGTCCTTCCCTGTGTTCCCCATGCCATATATGTCAAAAAGGATTCCCATGCCCATCTGACCCCCATGCTTCGTACCACCGATGCCCCTAGGGATCATTTTGCCTTCCCATCATCTCGCCGCCACGTGCCCCCATGTCCGAAGCTGCTCCCTGTGGATCCCGTGCCCCCATGCCCATCTACCCCTTTTGCACGGACGCCCTTAATGCTCGTAGTACCCCCACACCCCCCACCTGAATATGCCCCAGTGCATTTTCATGCCACCCCAGAGTGGCCCCCTACGCCCCGCAGCATGCACCCTCCAAACTCATGCCCCCCTATCTCCAGTGCCATTCACATCCCTTATGCCCCTCATGCCCTTTCCCGAAATCCCCCAAAACCCCGAACCCCCTGTGCTTCCCATGGTCCCGTGCTGCCATCCCCGCCGCCCTTCCTTCTCCATATCCTCCTGTGCCCCCCACCGAGCCCTCTATTTCCCCCGTGTCACCCCGTGCCCCCATGACCCCTTACCCTCCGTGCCACTAATGTCCCTCGTACCCTTGTAGTCTATTTAGTATGTTCGCCAATGTACACTGATCGATACATTGTTAGTTTTTACGCACACTATCATTTACATGACAAGGTCCCCGTCTTTATGGATTAACGGGAGTTTATTGTTTCGCTACGACCTACGTAAAAGAAGCTGCGAATGGATGAAACCAAAACAAAATATTCCTCATACGGGGGTTATCCTATGTTAGTAGTTTGCATAAATATAATGATTCAGTCGACAATAAACAAACACTCAACAAAAAGATTTACTCTTCAACTCTAACTACTATTTAGCCAATATATAAAGCAGTGACGTAATAACTAAACGACATTCAATGAGCAAAGATAAGTAACATTAACCATTATATCAGCCATTCCACGACCAAGCCAATTTTAACTTTAGTGTATTCAGCATAGAAATCATTCTACTCCGTTTCTTTAATGAAAAAGATCGGGTCACGAATATGAAATCTACTGCTTTGGACCCGTAATCCGTTCATGACTATTAGTGTTCTCCTTTTTCATAGTGCATTGCCAATTTTAAAAAAGTTACAGCATACAGCAATACGGTTATCTTAACTCAAAATATCTGCTCAATTACCAGCTGAGTTTATGATAACAAATATGCACTGTAACATCTGCTCAATCACACTTGTAGATCTAAAAATCTTTTTCCGATTAGATTAACATTGCAACTTCAAGGTCCAATGGGGCGAAGCCCAGGTAACTTTTGATGATTCTGGTATTTTTCCTTGCGTCCTTGGCCCTCAAGCTGAGCCATCATACTTTACCCTATCTTTGTTCTAACTCAAGATATTTCGTGGGGACCGATTCGCTTACGGAATTATATATATAGATAATTGATAGTTCAATTTCTTATATTCAGCTATTAACATGTGTTTTCTGTTTTACTATCAACAGCTGTTTTATTTTCCAATTCAATATAAATTGTTTCCCATGTTAAGCTTATGGATAAAAAATGACCTTTGAAGGCTTCCCGTGGGCTTCAGAATTAAAATAACAAAAATCTAAAACCTTATTGCAAAACTACAAACTGAGACCATTCTTTTGACACCTCAAACTTTAAAATTGGTCCAGAAATAAGGGAGGAATAGCGTTAAGAAAAAAAGGGCATCACATATTATATATATATATAGATTGCTTGTAGAGAACTCATATTTGTCATATTTTGTTATATTTAACATTTTGGCTACCGACGGTCGGAAATTCGGGTTGCCGGGAGTTCCCAGCAGACCGATCCTAGTACTCGATTAGCTCTCACCACAGACCGAGTCATTGTGACAAACATTAACCCAGAGACCAACAATTTTTTTCCCCAATTTGTATATAATTTGATGTGTATTATGTATATTTGCTCATAAAAGTTGGAAACAAAATTATTTCAGTACTATTTTAGCATTTTTATTGCGTCACATATATGTGACGTCGGTCCATAGTAATATTTTGTATTATGTTTGTTTGCTATAGACCGACTGTCTCACATATATGTCATGAGTTGGATGACTGGGAAATAAATGAAAAATAGTTTTACTACAGTAAAAAATACTAAAATATACCGGACAATGTGTTACGCAATAAAAAAATGCCATGTGGAATGTGTAGTAAACAAACACTAATGTCGACATGTGAGCAGACAAGATGGTCAACTTTGAAAATCTGTAAAAAATAAAAATTGAGGTCGTACCCAGAGACCAAGCGACACACATTTGTGTCACTTGTTGCTATAGACCGATAAACAGGTTTTAGATCGATTCAGTGGACCAAATGGGCGTGGCGAGTCATTTAACTGAACCGTGACTGCGTCCCAAATATGTGTCGTCGGTACACTGAAAACACCTTGAGTGACACATATAAGTGACGCTGGTCTATATTTAAGGTTCTTTTTTAACATTACGTCACATATGTGTGACGTTCGGTAGCCAACGTGTTAAAATGAATAAACTTGATCTTTGTACACAAAGGTTTGCACTACTTACAAATAGAAATCTGTGCAAAGTTTAATGGAATTCCAATCAGTGGTAAAGGCTGTAGCCCTTTTCAAAAAATTAAAAATGTTTGTTGTGTGGAAAACTACTTTTCTAACGTTTTTAGCCTACTTTAGAACTCATTTATTTTACTAAACTGAGTGTTTTCAAGGTAAGCTTAACGATTTTTGGTGTTAGTTGACCCAGTTAAATTGATGGAAAACAAGAAAAGGATTAGTTAAGGCCTTTTAGTGCTATTTTTAGAAGTGAAAATTGATCGTATTCGTGTCTATATTGGCACGCATCGCCTGTTTGGTCGGGTGGGACTTGGTGATGTAATATAAATGTGCTACTAGATACCTTTTCTGGTGCTTCTTTACTAACTACACTTCCGAACATAAGATAAACAATGGATAATTTTCATTCTGAAGTTGCAGTGAGAATTCTCAACAATGAAAGAGTTTCGCTAAGGTTCACCATATTACCTGCTGTTATAGGAAACGGTCCCATCGGCTACCCGACTCCACCTCCCTCGTACAGTCTTGTCCAGAGCACAAGTGAGCCTGCCTCGCAGTCCGCGATGACACGACCGACTGACGGCGTGCCTCCACAAGTGGCCAAACTGAAGCAATCACCGTACTATCAGCTGTACGGCCCGCCACCCAGCTACGACTCCGTGGTGTTGGAGAGTCAGCAGCAGCACAGCGAGAGACCGTTGGAGCTGCAGAACGGCTGCGAATCGACACAACATGATCCTGAGCGACCCGCGGCCAACACGCATGACGAACAATGCGTCAGTACAGTCAACCAGGTGACACAGACGCACAACACACACTCGCCGGTGCAGTCCACCTCCAGGAGCCACCACAACGACACCACCACTTTGCCTAAGTAGTATCCACTATTGCCAGTTCCTTTGAATATTTTAAGTTACCATTTTTATTAGTTTGTTAGTTTTTTTATGTATGTGATTTTGTGATAGTGTGTATGGTGCATTTTAAAATTTATAAATTTAGTTTTTAGGTTGCTACGTAACTGGTTTTATCTACTTCATCATAGAGCCATCAAGTGTAATTGTGATACAAATATTACCTTGTATGTTTTATTTTAGTGAACTGCTGTGTCTGGGCTTTATAAATTCACTTTTATATTGTTTTTAAGGGTACCTATGTTTTTGTCTTATTAGCTGCAGTGATTATTTTGATACAGTGACATTTGTTTTGTTTGTCATTTCATGTTTTCAGATAAAAATAAATGAATTTGTACATTAGTTCTTATTTTGGTTTTGGAAAAGGCTATTAACTGCTTTATTTTAATATATCCATTCATTGAATAAGACATTCTTTATAAACATTTAACCATTAAATTTTGTATTGAACATTCCCTTTGCTTTAAACTAAACACTTTTACAATCATTGAAATATTTCTTTTCAGCTTGTTAACCATAAACCCAATGGAATTTCTGTTAATCTTTAAAGTTCATAAACTGTTTTTTTTTTTCAGATTTAAAGTTTTAAAAATAGAATATTTTGGGGGTATTAGCTACCTAAAAATACATATCGCTAGAGGTTAACCTTTTTTATTAAAACCAAAATTTTTTTAAGATCGTAAGTATATTATTAGGCCTCCTTTAATTTATTTGTTCTTTGTCACTTTTTTCTTAGTGTATTATTAATAGTACATAAATAAAAGCAATTGTAAGTGCTTGATGCATAAATTTATCTAAAATAATAATTAAATAGATGTTTGTTGTCAGTAACAATATCATGCCTTAGTGTATTGTGGAACAAGCTTTTACCATATGGCTTGGTTTAATGAGCTCATTTACAAAATCTGAGTTAATGTTGTTAAAGTTCCTTATAATACTTCTAAGTTATTTATGGTTTAGAAGTCAAACCCCTTGAAATATTTAACGTAAATTATTTATGGCTTCAGAACCGAAAATCAGGTTTGAAATAGAATCATGCAAAGAAACTAGACGTTTGTTGTGTTTGGTTCGTCCTCTGTGTGCTTGTGTTACAACTGTAAAATAAGTACCTGAGTGATTTTGTCACAAATTTAATACAAATTTAGTAATTTTACTGGAGCATGGAAATGCAACTGGAGGAATTTCACTGTAGTTATAAGAACAATATTCAAAAATTGTTCATTTTAACATAAAACTTCAAGTATTAAATACGACTAATATTCATGTTGACAAACTTCTTTTATGGAATATAAAAATATTTTAATAGCAAAATGTTAACTACAGTACTTCTATGAATTGTGGGGTTAAAAAATAACTTCCATTGTGACCAGGTATAGGCCATGTCACATATTAACTGACCATTGAAAAACTAGTTCTTTGTATGGTTCTATCTGAAAAGGTTGTCTAATAATTAAATAAATAATGTTGAAATTTATTAATTGCCAATAACCTTTTTTTTTCTTATAATGTACAAAAGTTTTTGCCTTCAAATTAGAACTGCAATAAATCTTTTACAACCCATTAACAAAACTCAGAACTCAGAACAATCATCAACATTCCATATACATACATTCTATGCGGTTTTTGTTAAAAATATAACTAGATTATACAGTACTAGATCTACAGGGCAATTGAAAAGTCACTGACAATTTTTATTTATGTTATTCTATGGAAACTATACATGTTAATAGATAAACAAAATGGCAAATAAGAGGTAATTTAATACCATTATTGATGGTTAGGTTTTGTTAAAACATCAGGCAACAATTATTAATTAGGGTTGGTAGACTGATGATACACAGTTGATGCAAAATCTGTTCTTAGGGGGTTATGGCGAAAATTGCATACAGTGTTTAAAATTAGATTTGCACTGTGAATGATGGCGGAGATCATAAAATGCGCCATCATTGCTCAATGAGTAATCATTTTATGCTCTTAATCAGTCATCATTCAAATTGCAAAACTGATTTTCAAGCAATGTATACTAATGCAATTTTTAAACAGCCTACCCAGGAAAATCCAAATTTTGCATGCATTGCATATCATCAATATACTAATCCTTGTTGTTGCCTGATTTTTCAATAAAACCTTAAATGGCATTAAATTACCTCTCATTTGCTATTTTTTATCTATGTAACTCGTATAGTTTCATTAGGATAAAAAAGCAAAATCGTCAGTAACTTCTCAATCACCCTGTTTCTGAAAGAAGGATTGGATGTAGAACAATCATTTTACGTTGAATGCTACCTTCAATTGTATTCGCCATTCTATCTGTTCACCAAACCAAGTTGGAGGTGTATAAAGAACCACAGCTTAAACTTGATCCATGTAAATTCCCATATTGGCTTAAGAGTTTAAAAATATAAACAGTATCGTTCAGTGACATTTTAAAGCTTGAGTGGGCTTGAGAGCTTGACCGGTAAAACCGCAGAGTGCGCCTGTGGAATATTGCTCAGCAACATTAAATTGAAAAAATTTAACCTATTTTTCGTGTTTTTAATGAAATATTGTATTTAAATGTTGAGAAAATTTATTAGGAATCACATTTCATCGTTGATACGATTAATTGTTTTACTTATTAGGTTTAATATTTTAATTAAACTCAGTAAGTAATTTCTTAGTATAAAATAGTTATAGGGAGTTTTGATCTACAATAAAACAATTATATATCAATGCAAACAAAATATAATTTACTAGTGGCTCATAGGGGCAAAAGCCCCTAATCATAAAATAAAAATAGCATGAACCATAGCGTATTACCATTTCTTTCACAACGAAGGTTTCCAGAAAATTTAATTTTAATTTGCGGTGTATAATATTTTAACAATACCGTTTGAACAGACCATTCACCCCCAAGTACTCTTATCAATCCTGTACTATTAGGTCACCCGTTTGTAAATGCTCTATTTTGTCTGTTGTTAAACTCATATCGATCTATGGAAAATAAGTTTTGAAAGAAATCTTAGTCCCTCAATTGAGCTGTGGCGGCTTTTTAATGTAAAAAAGCGGTAATAAAAAAACATTGTTATATAAATTTAAAATTAAAACACAGGTACCAATATTTTTGAAAATTTTAATTCCTCGTTAAAAAAAACATTGATTTTTTTTAGCTCCTGTCAGTTTATTTTTTATGTTTTAGTCTCAAAATTTAAACACAGCACCTAAAGTGCATCTTCACTTGCTGTGAATATTCATCCCTCCTAATCAAAACTCTTGATTTTGTGTAAAAACAAAGCAGATTTTTTAAAATCACTACATGGAGAATCTTTAAGGAGAACCTTTCAGAAAATAATCATTCTTATATATTTCCAATTTTGTTGTCAAGTTTTTTACCTGCTGCATTTTCCTCTAGTATGTAGGACAAACGTCTTTGATTTTAACTCGTCTTCTATGATTCTACAATCTATGAAATGACTAAAAGGTGTCTCGGAAAATTCAGCTAAAAGAATACTAAAACTTCACTGACTGATACACTTTAAGTATCAGTTAATGTGTCATCGTCATTCAATATGATCATTTGACACTTTTTGTCTTAAAATAAAACCAAAACAATGGAAATAATGTAGGTGTTCCTCAAACCACAATTCATCGCCCATTGCATCTCTATGATCAGAAAGCATACATGATTTTTATGATTTGCATTTTATAATTTGCATACACGCTCAGTTTTTTTAACAATTTAAATTATAGTAACAACAGTAAAATCAGCAGTCAATGTAAGGCTAACTCTCCACAGAGTGCAGTGCGTTGGTGTTTCAAATAAAATATCTAAAAAAAAAATATCTCTTAGTAGAATTTTTAGTCGCTCAAAGCAACAAAACGTCTTATTATAGTATTACCACTCTAGGGTTAATTTTTGTCATTTGGCTATGAATAGTTCTTTACTCAATTTTATCATCTGTCTCTCGTTTTTAAATAAAACCAAAACATATGTTTCAATGTACACAAAGAAGACATTTTTCGAATCCCCATGCTATTCTTAATGAGAACGTTTTACTATATTTCTCATTTTCTTGTAACTTTATGCATACGCTTTATGGGACCGAAACCTTTAATTTGAGACTCCTACTATCTTCCTGCGATTTGTAAAACGCTCACAATTTTGCCCAAGAAATTTTTCTTACAGAATTATATATATAGATTGCTTCCCTTGGTGTGAATTATTTTGTTATCTTCACTCAATGTTATCATCTGTGTCTCATTTTGAAATTAAACCATAACACATGTTTTAATGTATACAAAGCAGACTTTTTTAAATCCCCATGCTATTCTTATGTAGGACGTTTTACGTGATTTCTCATTTCCTGTTAACATTATGGACACGCCGATAGTTTTCCCTCGTGCATGGGACCGAGACCTTTAATTTGAGACCCCTCCCATCTTTCTGCGATCTGTAAGACGCTCACAATTTTGCTCAAGAAATATCGCTTACAGAAATATATATAGATAATAATGATAAATGAAACTATACAAAAAAAAAAAAAAAAAAAAAAAAATACCAATACATTCTTAAAAGAACCTTCAACACAGAAATGCTCACGAAGAAATAAACTCTGCACTCAGCATTTGCAAGATAATGTGCTCACAGGAAAAACTTACACTATATCACTAAATTGCAAATAACAAGGAACTAAGGGGGTGGAGGCCAGTGGGGGGTATGCTTTAGGGGATTCCCGGAATGAAGTACATGAACTACTAGGCCGGAAACAACTGCCGGCTCCCATGTTGCTGTTTATTTTAACAATGGTTAAGGGTGTTGAAACTGCAGGAATAAGCGAGCGTTTGTGGAGACTTGTCCATTAACATAACTAAACAATTCAACTTTTACCCCAAAAGTTAATCATAGCCATGGGTAACGAAATATAAAAATTAACATTGAAGATATGGTACTAAGGCATAAAAATCATTAATAAAAATATAATAGTTTTTACTTAGGCTCACAATATTGAATAGTAATCATAGGGAATAGTAATTATCAGTATGTATTTTTTTGAACAGCATGCCCACAAACGCTAATGATTCCACTAGACGACTTACACTACATGAGCAATTACTGTATTAATTGATGTTATTCTACTTACTTGCAAAATTTTTCAAACTTTTTAGTTTTTGTTTGTATAGTTTAATGTTATTGTACGTGACTAACAGTAATTTATAGTCTGATTTATCATATTTAATGTTTTATATTGTATTGCTGCTTAACTTATCAGATAATGATCAAGGCTTGTGTTGTTATGAAATGAAATTAACATAACATCAGTTTGCTAAAATAAAATTAGAGCAGGAATCGACTAAAAATTCTAACTTTTTAAACATTACTCTTGTATCCCACTATTAAACTGTAGGTCCCTAGATACCATTGGCTGTTGGGCTATTAATTAACAGTCCTGTCTAAGGAGAATGTCGGCCTTAGTCAGTAACAAGACTACAAGATTGCGCCACAATCATCCTACACTCATCTCTCATTCATATTCAAGTTGAAATACCAACTATGTGAGGTCCCTGTCTCAAAACGATTTAGTGATTGTAACTGAAATATTGTTTTTCAAAAGTTATCAACAGATACTTACTTTGTTTATTTTTTTCGGACCTTTATTTCTTTATGTCCAGTCCTTCTTTCAGAGAGCAGCTTCAAGTTAAGGATCCTTACTTTGAATACTTAATTTTAATTTTAAACTCACTAATGCTTTGTTATGATTTGCGCTAAAGAATAAGTACACATTAATAACTTTTTAAAACATAAAGACTTGCCTGTAGAGGGTTATAAACCAAAGTGGATTTGTATGTGTAAATATAAAGTGTATGTACATTTGTATCAATCATATGTATGGGCACATTTACAATACTGTATGTGATTTTATGTGATTTACTTCAATAGTAGTGATTTTTTCTCAATGAATACGTTATCTTTCCACTCAATGAGACTGTGCTAGAATATATTTGTTTTGCTCACATTGACTGCAATATTTTTATAAATATGTGGGTTAGTATTAAATTATGTGTGTTCTATGTTTTTTATTAATTTACTAAATAATTCAATTACTTAAATCAACCCCTCTGTATTATGCAATACAGAAAACTTGACACTGACTGTACAATTTATTTTTTTAGCGAAATTACTTATGCATCCTGTTTTAATATGAAACATTGAAGGTAAAACTTAAATGTTGATACTTCTTTTCACATATGTTTAATGTTTTAAAAATATCTTTATTTTTTGTTTGAGTTTTACAATTTGTAATAAAAAGTTCTTAATTTTAACCCTTCTTTGGACTGAAGAAAAAAAATATCCTCAACTCTGGACAAGTAAAATATTCCGTTTTCGTTACTCTATAGGTATGTTTTTTTCAATTTTATCAAAGTGTTAATTTTTTTCTTTTGATATGATTGATATTAACATAATAATAAAGTTTATATTTTCATCCTACGTATCCTAAAAAGATAAAATTAGGTATTTACCTCTTAGGTTTGTACTCAATAAATTTAACGTCTATCAACAATCTAATCATCTATCAATGAGTCATTCACAAGCCGAAAAAAGGTAACAGAGACTGAGATTCAACTAATTATGCCTAAGAAGGGTTGAACTAGGTTATAATTATCATTTTATTGCAAATTAAAATTACATCATCACATAGTTGTATTTTGTATTGCTTTAAATATGTAGTATTATTCCTTTGTTGTTTATCAGTTTTGTTTTCATTTCTGATTTTAACATATGCTTGTCCCACTCAGGGCCAGTTTCTCAAAGCAATTTTAAACCTAAAAAAATAATTTCACGTTTAAAAAAATTGGTTAATTGAATTAAACTAAGTTTAAATAAAACATGTTTGGAAAAAACCGACCCTCGGTTATATCAACATTGCATTTCACTGTGGTCAAAAACATGAATTAAGGAAGTTAGCTTTAACATTTTGAGTTTATTGGATCCTTTTTAAACGTTTTGTCACAAAATATTGGTCTCTAGTGCCTGCTCATGCTAATACATTCCTCATAATTGGAAGAATATATTACATCTAGAATTGGACAGTAAACATTTTTTTTTTTTACTTTGAATTGAGAAAACTGTGTAGGCCCTTACTATTATACTTCTTCACAAAAATACCTGTGACAACAGTAAAAAACCTCTACCTTCCTTATTTCAAGCGCTTGATAGTTGTTACATAATATGATTCCACTATCTTCCAATCTGCATAAGTTGATGTTCATTTTACTGTACAGTTTTATGATGCAAGATGTATGTTTATAGGTCTGAAATGGAGGCTGTAATGTATGAATTATGCCAAAGGATGATTGTGTTGTCAATTTATTTTTGTTAAAATAAAAATTATAAAAAAATTGTGTACTTATTTGAGTTTCCAATTAATTTCTTTTATGAATAATGTTATTCGTTAAGGTTTAATAAAAATCTCATTTTTATGGCTTTTGTTTTATAATGGATTTAATTCACTGACAGTTATGTACCAGTCTAGTGGTCAGTATTAAATACGGTATACACACAGAATTTAATATTAAAAATTTAATGTCTTTGAATTTTTTAGTACGCTTGGTTACAATAATGCAAATTTTAGTTTCTTTGAATTATGGGCTTGGAATCTCCACTTCTTTGTGAAAAATTGAAAAATGTTTTATATTTCTTACGTTTCTTGTACACAATCGATACAAAACATTTTCCAGTGCATAAAAATTTACTTTTTGATGGTGTGAATACAGATTAATGATTATAAAAATGTGAAACTCCAAGTATCTCCATTAAAAATTGTCACTCTGAAGTTAAAGCAAGTTTGGAATTTGAAATTAGGGGTCCTCAGGGCCACCAAGGGCTCCTGCCTGGATGCCGGGCAGGTGTGGGACATGGCACTAAAAAACACACTCGAGTAAACATCAATTTCATCCATTGATGTTTAGTACTATTTTATCTAATACATATTCAAGCTTATGTTGTTATTAGGAATAAATGTAAAGTTCAATCAGATACTTTTTAGTATACAGGCTACTACTAATATAATATTTTTCCATCAAGGGTGTGAAACTCAATGGTTATCTACAGTACTACACTGAAGATTAAGTGAATGTCTCTATGATGATTGCATTTAGAGACCTATCTAATGTACCATTCGCTATTTGTTAGTTTATTTGTAAAATAAATTATTTACCTTTCAAACTGCCATGCTGTATAGACATTTCCTCTCATAAAAGAGAGCCCATCATTCAATTTTTTTAAGGGAGAGGGCCGTGTGAATTAGATGGAATAGAAATAATAATAATAGTATACACGTTTTAAACATTCAAAAGAAATACAATAATTGTCCAGTATAGTACATGTTTGAGCAACAAAATGAAACTATTCTTTGTCGAAGTGATGTTGACGTTTTTAGAGTTGCACAAAAGCTACTGTTAATAATGCCCTAAGCTTAGGCATTTTTTGTAGCTGGGAAATAATGGTCAAGAACCCTATAAGCTTTCAATTGGTAATTTTTACAGAGAAATTAATTTTAGTAATGCATTTCCGGTGGGTGATCTACCGGGTATTCCAGACCACTCATACACCCATCTCAAATTTTACAGAATTAATTATTAACAAAAACCAAACCAAATATGCCATTGTAACAAAACTGGTTGAAACTCTCTATCGATTGATAGTAATTTCTAGATCTCAAGTCACTAATTTTAAATACAAGACCTCACTCTTTGTAACATTTTTATATAGATTCTACATGTAATTTTAACACAATTTCACAATTAATCTTGCACCTACAATAAATTTTCAAATCTATTATCACTGATCATTTTTGTTTAAACAAACAAATGTCCCAGGACAAAAATGTGTTAGACTCTCCTTTTAATTAGTTTTTTTCAGAAATATTTTACTTTTCAAAAAATTTACAACATGGCGGTGATTATTGAAAATTTATGCGGAAAAGTAAAACTAATTACGTGACAATAAAAAATTTTATGCTGGAATATTATTTAAAATAAAGTTCTAAGACATTTATATGCTTGGACAGTCCTGTTTTACGTAAAATGTTCAGATATTATAGAGATGTAAAATTTTTTCCTTGTTATTCTTATGGGGAAAACTAAATTTCAACCATCATCTATACTTATTTAATACGCTACGAGAGTTTTTTGTCTTGAGAACTCCTCCTACAATTCTCAACCAATTTTTAAGTTTTTTGTGTTGTTGGATAGGGTTTAGTCTGAAGTTGTTTCCGCCAAAAATGTATGAAAATCGGACTTAAAATAAGGGCGCTATCCACAAATTAAATTTGAAATTTTCCCATTAGAATAACATTGAAAATTGAATAAAGCATTTTAATCATCTGTTAACGTACAGCTGTAGTTTTTGGTGATCATTGATATTCACAATATTGGATTGGTAGGATTTCATTGACAATTTGCTTGATGTTGAGCAACACGTGCACTAGTTGTCTCCTAAACCGTTAGGATAACGGGTTACATATTAAACTATAGTTATCCTTAAATTATGTGTAAAAACTAAAAATGCCATAAAAAGTATTAGTTTGTAGGCCTATTTAAAATTAGAGACTTCTGGTGTGGATAGGTTCCTTCTCGTATGGTACATTGAAATCAGTGTGTGGAAAGTGTCAATGGATAGAGCGTAACTAGTTTACCTGTAACGACGTAATTTGCTTTTGTGGCAAAATTACTTAATTCAATTTTAAAAGGGGTGTACGTTTGGTCAGGGACACCCGGTATACAAGTCACACTCATTTACACTTATCACCTAAAGAGCGCCTGTGACTTGAATAGCGAATCTCTTAATCGGGAACTATCGTTGTCTAATACTACGCTTGCCTGGCCTCCAAGAGCATAGAGCATGAAGTATGACCGATGCTAGAATAGCGGCGTTGATTGTTTATCAAGCGTTACTCCGGTGCTATTTCTATCAGCAGCAGCGCCGCCAGTCGGTGTTGTGTTGTGCTGGCCGTGGCCGATCGCCGCCCCGGGGCCGCTCTTCCGTTGTTCTGTGTTCAGGTAGGTCATCGTCCGGGGAGGGAGGACAGGTTCAGCTGGGGAAGCACAAGTTTTAAAAACTTTCTAAAATAAAAATGATTTTTTCATGGTAGAGTTATGTCATGGTAATAAAGTATTCCGTTTTTAGGAAAATTTTAGACTTTAAGCTCAGAGATTCACAAATTTAGGTTTTGAAATCTCGGTAAACGGGAGTAAAAATTTCTTGTGTTATGAAAGCATAATGAATTTTACTATTTATTATATTACAAATTGTATTTAATGTTATAGATAATAATATCGTAGGCCTACAAACTACACTAGTCCTGTACAGGTCTAATAAAAACTTGCCAATTTACAGAACATGCCTAGTTTGTAATAGTATAACCTTTCTGGCTATGCACTTGTTGATTTTATTAATTAGTTTGCTTATGATGGGTTTTTAATACTGTTTTCCCATTTCTAAGCTATAAGAAGTTTTTCATAAAAAGCTAATGACGGTGTGGCTAGCAAAATGTTGCTTTCAATATCAAAATATTTGGGCCTACTCGGATGGGTTCCGGATTCACTGGTTCAATTCTGTAGTTTTGTATTCCAACAAATGAGGAAATGTTGACGTTTGGTATTGTATGTTACGTTATGGATTGATACAGGGAGAAAATGGTGATTCATACTAGGCCTAACATTTTACAGAGGATTTATAAATCAATTTAATTGTACTTTGGTTACTTGGGATATCAAAATACAACCTTAAAAATCTGTAAGGGTACCTCGTAAAATGATTGTTTCCATTTGCAAATATATTATATTGTTATTTATATATCAGCAAATTGAAAAATTCGAACCAACAGTAAAAATACTGTTCCATCCACGACTGACATTAACTGTAAACGGCTTCATACCCAGACACACCGCCAATAGGAGAAGAGCAGTAATATTTACTGCTCCACACATTGCCGCTTTTATTGCCAGTCGCGTGGTTGTTGAGATCTGCAGGAATATTATCTGTGGAAAATGTTATACCTTTACTGATATCCTGCGACCGATTGTGGATATAGTCCAGAATTGCCAAGCATTTCTACAGTACCAAACGGGAAACATAAACGGCCTTTGGGTTGCGTTTTAAAAATGTTATTTACTTTAAATGTTATAAAAAAAACATTATCAAAGTAGAAAGCGTAGAAATAATAAATGACCACAAGAAAATGTTTAGATGGCCAACGTAAATAATAAAATAGGGGTTTTTGAAGATTTTTTCAAAATTAGATCCATTGTACTGTATTGAATTCTAAATGTGTAATTTGTAGTTTGAAACAATATGTATTTTATTTATACAGGGTGTCTAGCTTTAACCTTTTTACAAACTTTTCCATTTTGTATACAAAATAAACAAAAAAGTTCTCAAAAACATTCTAAACTGTCTACAATTCTTCTTGTAGGTATACGTTGACGTAGGCCTAGCCTAACTAATTCTTCACAGTCGGATGTTGACCAAATATTACTTCTTTACGTTGGGAATACCCTTGAACATGCCTGGTCAGAACAGGAAACTGTAGCAGGGAACAGGGAACTGATGCTTATAGTGCTATGGAACTGCTGCTAGCGCTATGGAACTGCTGTTGGTGCTTTGGAAATGCTGTTGGTGCTTTGGAACTGCTGCTAGTGCTATGGAACTGCTGCTAGTGCTATGGAAATGATGCTAGTGCTATGGAACTGCTGCTAGCGCTATGGAACTGCTACTGGTGCTTTGCAACTGCTGCTGGTGCTTTGGAACTGCTGCTAGTGCTTTGCAACGGCTGCTGGTGCTATGGAACTGCTGCTAGCGCTATGGAACTGCTGCTAGTGCTATGGAACTGCTGCTAGTGATATGGAACTGCTGCTAGCGCTATGGAACTGCTGCTAGTGTTATGGAACTGCTGCTAGCGCTATGGAACTGCTGCTAGTGCTATGGAACTGCTGCTAGTGCTATGGAACTGCTGCTAGCGCTATGGAACTGCTGCTAGTGCTATGGAACTGCTGCTAGTGCTATGGAACTGCTGCTAGCGCTATGGAACTGCTGTTGGTGCTTTGAAAATGCTGTTGGTGCTTTGGAACTGCTGCTAGTGCTATGGAACTGCTGCTAGTGCTATGGAACTGATGCTAGTGCTATGGAACTGCCGCTAGCGCTATGGAACTGCTACTGGTGCTTTGCAACTGCTGCTGGTGCTTTGGAACTGCTGCTGGTGCTTTGGAACTGCTGCTAGTGCTATGGAACTGCTGCTAGTGCTATGGAACTGATGCTAGTGCTAAGGAACTGCTGCTAACGCTATGGAACTGCTGTTGGTGCTATGGAACTGCTGATAGATGTCGTTTGACTCGGCATTGGCCTAAAACATTTAAGTAAAACAAAATTTAAAATGACCTTTTTTAATGGTACTATTAATCTGAAACTCTTGTTAAAGCCAGTTTACTATGTTCCTTATAAATTAATAGTAGTTAATAGTTAATAGTTTTTTAATTACTCTGCATTAGGATGTTTAAAACATATATTGAACTACAGTACGAAAAAAACTAAAGCGAAACCATGAATACTTTATAATGTTACTCTATATATAGGCAAGCATGTTTCGTTTCCTTCTTTTTTCTCAGCTTGTGTGCATCGTAGGAGAATTCCGCGCATACCTTTAGAAAGGTATTGTGCTGTAGATGAGCAGAATCCCGTTTTAATTCACATCGCCTCACGGGGCTAAGCCCTACAGGCTTGCAAAGTTTCAATGTTAATCTTATGGGGGAAGGATAATTGATTGAATCATAAGACAGCTGTTGTAATAACAAGTGCTAGCAAATAAGGAAAAACAGATGTTTCATTTATAAAACATTTTAAAATTAATTAGCTTAATAGATCAACCACAGAGAAATAATATGTATAGAGATCGCCTCCTGATCGAAATTCGATCAAAATTTCAGTTGATCTGGACCCAAGAAGCTAAAAACATTTTAGATCTAAAACATCTGTTTTCTTCCTAATTTTCTATCAGTTGTTTTTACAACAGCTGTCTAATGATTCATTCAATACTCATTTCTCCATATAAGATTAACATTGGAACTTTGAACGCCTGTGGGGCGTAGACCTGCAGTGCGATGTGAATTAGAATGTGATTCTGCTCATCTACAGGACTATACCTTTCTAACGGTATGCGCGGATTTATCCCACGATGCCCACGAGCTGAGAAAAAAGGAGGAAATGAAACATGCTTGCGTATTAATATATAGATTACTTACTTTTCATCATACCATTGCGATAATAGTAGTTTTCATCACTAGGAGCAAAAGTGGGTCTTTTTGGTGCGCAATCGTGTTTTAAAAACGAGGCGCAGCCGAGTTTTTAAAAACGATTAAGCATCAAAAAGACACTTTTGCTCCCAGTGATGAACAACGTTTTTTATCATAATGCGAAAATTAGACTTTTGATCGTTAAAAATGTTAACTATAAAGTTGTATTTTCGAGGTTATATTTACAAAGTAGGTAATACGCAGTGTTTACATTTCTGTTATTTACAAACAATGCTTTTCATAACGTTTGAATTTCAAAATTCTGCTCCTCAACATAAATAAATCAATAGCAATATACTTGGAAAACAGCTGACTTTTCAGTACTAGGACCTAAAAAATTCTCCAGATGATTTTTCAGTCCTAGGACAGAAAATAATCGGTTTTGGTACTATTGAGAGAACAAAAAACTGGCTGATTTCGTGCAGAATGATAAAAACGGTGTTTTCGGAACGGTCAGCTGCGATCGAAACTAGTTGATTCCCGGTGGGTTTGATAAACGTGTTGGTAAACAAAGTTTTCGGGACTAGTCCTCGAAACAGTGGTTTTCGGGACTAGGCCGGAAAAAAACTTCCAATGTTTGACACCAAGGCAATTGCCTTGTTTGACACCACTAGCGCTGCTATTCTGCTTACAGTAACTTAAACCTCGTTGACTTCAATATCAAACAGCTGATTGTTTAGTTGTAAATAGTTCAAATACAAGATAAACAAATAACAGTAAGAGGGGGTATAAAGGTTAAAATTTATTAATTTTTACCCAAACTGTAAATTTATTAAAGGTGGTATGATGAAAAGTACTGTTCGTAACTCGTCCGAAAGTGGTATATCGGTGCTCGATCGAATTCATGTACTCGGCTTCGCCTCGTACTTGAAACTCGATCTTGCACCGATAACGACCACTTTCCGGACTAGTGACGAAATATACTATTGTGGATCAACTAAATTTTTGGTCAATTTGCTTGATGTTGAGCAACACGTGCACTAGTTGTCTCCTAAACCGTTAGGATAACGGGTTACATATTAAACTATAGTTATCCTTAAATTATGTGTAAAAACTAAAAATGCCATAAAAAGTATTAGTTTGTAGGCCTATTTAAAATTAGAGACTTCTGGTGTGGATAGGTTCCTTCTCGTATGGTACATTGAAATCAGTGTGTGGAAAGTGTCAATGGATAGAGCGTAACTAGTTTACCTGTAACGACGTAATTTGCTTTTGTGGCAAAATTACTTAATTCAATTTTAAAAGGGGTGTACGTTTGGTCAGGGACACCCGGTATACAAGTCACACTCATTTACACTTATCACCTAAAGAGCGCCTGTGACTTGAATAGCGAATCTCTTAATCGGGAACTATCGTTGTCTAATACTACGCTTGCCTGGCCTCCAAGAGCATAGAGCATGAAGTATGACCGATGCTAGAATAGCGGCGTTGATTGTTTATCAAGCGTTACTCCGGTGCTATTTCTATCAGCAGCAGCGCCGCCAGTCGGTGTTGTGTTGTGCTGGCCGTGGCCGATCGCCTCCCCGGGGCCGCTCTTCCGTTGTTCTGTGTTCAGGTAGGTCATCGTCCGGGGAGGGAGGACAGGTTCAGCTGGGGAAGCACAAGTTTTAAAAACTTTCTAAAATAAAAATGATTTTTTCATGGTAGAGTTATGTCATGGTAATAAAGTATTCCGTTTTTAGGAAAATTTTAGACTTTAAGCTCAGAGATTCACAAATTTAGGTTTTGAAATCTCGGTAAACGGGAGTAAAAATTTCTTGTGTTATGAAAGCATAATGAATTTTACTATTTATTATATTACAAATTGTATTTAATGTTATAGATAATAATATCGTAGGCCTACAAACTACACTAGTCCTGTACAGGTCTAATAAAAACTTGCCAATTTACAGAACATGCCTAGTTTGTAATAGTATAACCTTTCTGGCTATGCACTTGTTGATTTTATTAATTAGTTTGCTTATGATGGGTTTTTAATACTGTTTTCCCATTTCTAAGCTATAAGAAGTTTTTCATAAAAAGCTAATGACGGTGTGGCTAGCAAAATGTTGCTTTCAATATCAAAATATTTGGGCCTACTCGGATGGGTTCCGGATTCACTGGTTCAATTCTGTAGTTTTGTATTCCAACAAATGAGGAAATGTTGACGTTTGGTATTGTATGTTACGTTATGGATTGATACAGGGAGAAAATGGTGCTTCATACTAGGCCTAACATTTTACAGAGGATTTATAAATCAATTTAATTGTACTTTGGTTACTTGGGATATCAAAATACAACCTTAAAAATCTGTAAGGGTACCTCGTAAAATGATTGTTTCCATTTGCAAATATATTATATTGTTATTTATATATCAGCAAATTGAAAAATTCGAACCAACAGTAAAAATACTGTTCCATCCACGACTGACATTAACTGTAAACGGCTTCATACCCAGACACACCGCCAATAGGAGAAGAGCAGTAATATTTACTGCTCCACACATTGCCGCTTTTATTGCCAGTCGCGTGGTTGTTGAGATCTGCAGGAATATTATCTGTGGAAAATGTTATACCTTTACTGATATCCTGCGACCGATTGTGGATATAGTCCAGAATTGCCAAGCATTTCTACAGTACCAAACGGGAAACATAAACGGCCTTTGGGTTGCGTTTTAAAAATGTTATTTACTTTAAATGTTATAAAAAAAACATTATCAAAGTAGAAAGCGTAGAAATAATAAATGACCACAAGAAAATGTTTAGATGGCCAACGTAAATAATAAAATAGGGGTTTTTGAAGATTTTTTCAAAATTAGATCCATTGTACTGTATCGAATTCTAAATGTGTAATTTGTAGTTTGAAACAATATGTATTTTATTTATACAGGGTGTCTAGCTTCAACCTTTTTACAAACTTTTCCATTTTGTATACAAAATAAACAAAAAAGTTCTCAAAAACATTCTAAACTGTCTACAATTCTTCTTGTAGGTATACGTTGACGTAGGCCTAGCCTAACTAATTCTTCACAGTCGGATGTTGACCAAATATTACTTCTTTACGTTGGGAATACCCTTGAACATGCCTGGTCAGAACAGGAAACTGTAGCAGGGAACAGGGAACTGATGCTTATAGTGCTATGGAACTGCTGCTAGCGCTATGGAACTGCTGTTGGTGCTTTGGAAATGCTGTTGGTGCTTTGGAACTGCTGCTAGTGCTATGGAACTGCTGCTAGTGCTATGGAACTGCTGCTAGCGCTATGGAACTGCTACTGGTGCTTTGCAACTGCTGCTGGTGCTTTGGAACTGCTGCTAGTGCTTTGCAACGGCTGCTGGTGCTATGGAACTGCTGCTAGCGCTATGGAACTGCTGCTAGTGCTATGGAACTGCTGCTAGTGCTATGGAACTGCTGCTAGCGCTATGGAACTGCTGCTAGCGCTATGGAACTGCTGCTAGTGTTATGGAACTGCTGCTAGTGCTATGGAACTGCTGCCAGTGCTATGGAACTGCTGCTAGCGCTATGGAACTGCTGCTAGTGCTATGGAACTGCTGCTAGTGCTATGGAACTGCTGCTAGCGCTATGGAACTGCTGTTGGTGCTTTGAAAATGCTGTTGGTGCTTTGGAACTGCTGCTAGTGCTATGGAACTGCTGCTAGTGCTATGGAACTGATGCTAGTGCTATGGAACTGCCGCTAGCGCTATGGAACTGCTACTGGTGCTTTGCAACTGCTGCTGGTGCTTTGGAACTGCTGCTGGTGCTTTGGAACTGCTGCTGGTGCTATGGAACTGCTGCTAGTGCTATGAAACTGATGCTAGTGCTAAGGAACTGCTGCTAACGCTATGGAACTGCTGTTGGTGCTATGGAACTGCTGATAGATGTCGTTTGACTCGGCATGGGCCTAAAACATTTAAGTAAAACAAAATTTAAAATGACCTTTTTTAATGGTACTATTAATCTGAAACTCTTGTTAAAGCCAGTTTACTATGTTCCTTATAAATTAATAGTAGTTAATAGTTAATAGTTTTTTTATTACTCTGCATTAGGATGTTTAAAACATATATTGAATTACAGTACGAAAAAAACTAAAGCGAAACCATGAATACTTTATAATGTTACTCTATATATAGGCAAGCATGTTTCGTTTCCTTCTTTTTTCTCAGCTTGTGTGCATCGTAGGAGAATTCCGCGCATACCTTTAGAAAGGTATTGTGCTGTAGATGAGCAGAATCCCGTTTTAATTCACATCGCCTCACGGGGCTAAGCCCTACAGGCTTGCAAAGTTTCAATGTTAATCTTATGGGGGAAGGATAATTGATTGAATCATAAGACAGCTGTTGTAATAACAAGTGCTAGCAAATAAGGAAAAACAGATGTTTCATTTATAAAACATTTTAAAATTAATTAGCTTAATAGATCAACCACAGAGAAATAATATGTATAGAGATCGCCTCCTGATCGAAATTCGATCAAAATTTCAGTTGATCTGGACCCAAGAAGCTAAAAACATTTTAGATCTAAAACATCTGTTTTCTTCCTAATTTTCTATCAGTTGTTTTTACAACAGCTGTCTAATGATTCATTCAATACTCATTTCTCCATATAAGATTAACATTGGAACTTTGAACGCCTGTGGGGCGTAGACCTGCAGTGCGATGTGAATTAGAATGTGATTCTGCTCATCTACAGGACTATACCTTTCTAACGGTATGCGCGGATTTATCCCACGATGCCCACGAGCTGAGAAAAAAGGAGGAAATGAAACATGCTTGCGTATTAATATATAGATTACTTACTTTTCATCATACCATTGCGATAATAGTAGTTTTCATCACTAGGAGCAAAAGTGGGTCTTTTTGGTGCGCAATCGTGTTTTAAAAACGAGGCGCAGCCGAGTTTTTAAAAACGATTAAGCATCAAAAAGACACTTTTGCTCCGAGTGATGAACAACGTTTTTTATCATAATGCGAAAATTAGACTTTTGATCGTTAAAAATGTTAACTATAAAGTTGTATTTTCGAGGTTATATTTACAAAGTAGGTAATACGCAGTGTTTACATTTCTGTTATTTACAAACAATGCTTTTCATAACGTTTGAATTTCAAAATTCTGCTCCTCAACATAAATAAATCAATAGCAATATACTTGGAAAACAGCTGACTTTTCAGTACTAGGACCTAAAAAATTCTCCAGATGATTTTTCAGTCCTAGGACAGAAAATAATCGGTTTTGGTACTATTGAGAGAACAAAAAACTGGCTGATTTCGTGCAGAATGATAAAAACGGTGTTTTCGGAACGGTCAGCTGCGATCGAAACTAGTTGATTCCCGGTGGGTTTGATAAACGTGTTGGTAAACAAAGTTTTCGGGACTAGTCCTCGAAACAGTGGTTTTCGGGACTAGGCCGGAAAAAAACTTCCAATGTTTGACACCAAGGCAATTGCCTTGTTTGACACCACTAGCGCTGCTATTCTGCTTACAGTAACTTAAACCTCGTTGACTTCAATATCAAACAGCTGATTGTTTAGTTGTAAATAGTTCAAATACAAGATAAACAAATAACAGTAAGAGGGGGTATAAAGGTTAAAATTTATTAATTTTTACCCAAACTGTAAATTTATTAAAGGTGGTATGATGAAAAGTACTGTTCGTAACTCGTCCGAAAGTGGTATATCGGTGCTCGATCGAATTCATGTACTCGGCTTCGCCTCGTACTTGAAACTCGATCTTGCACCGATAACGACCACTTTCCGGACTAGTGACGAAATATACTATTGTGGATCAACTAAATTTTTGGTCGAATTGCGACCAGTGGGCAATCTCTAGTAAATATAAAACTTCAACATAAACTTGTCATTGTAACTACTGTGTAGGTATTGTCATTCTGTATTTGACAACATTATGGAACACTCCCTGCTTTGTCGTCGCTCAAGCGGCAGCGCGTGCATCGACTGCGTGGTCAGAGGACGCTATTATGCTATTACTATGCAGTACAACCGTAACGGATGTCATTAATGTTCACTGTACGTGCGTCTTTTGATCATAAACATACTTGGACCTACATTATTTGGTTTAAAGAAGAAGACGCAATAAGTCTTCACAGTCTTAACATTACCAGTGGACTCATCTCGTATTGGCTATATTACCTTACATGAACATCATCATGTTCTCATAAATTATGAGTGTATAAATAATTTTATCTAAGTGCAGGATTTGCAAAACGTTGTGCTGCTGGTTGAGTAGGTACTACCTGTACACTCTTCGAGAGACTGTTTGCCATTGTGAATATACAGTATACAATTATATATTGTAAATATCTTACGATTTCACATAACACCTTGATACAATTACTACATTGTAATGCTGGCCAACTTGTAGTAAAACCTTGTTATACGTCTCTATAGAGTTTAATAAAATTAATATTTAGTCACAGACGATGGGTCCTTAAAAAGATTAAAGAAATGGGCCCGTTCAATGAACGTCTTGTTCTTTTTGCTCAAGAGCCATTTTCACCTTGGGGATAGAAAGATTGGCTAAGCCTTTGGGCTTAGCGGCTATGTAAACCATACGTATTTGAAATAAAATATGTTCATACTTCGGCAGGACGTTTTCTATAGATTTTCATGAAATAATTTGGCAATCGTTTAATTGAACCGTTAAATAATTAGAGACCTCTCACAGTTCCTTAAAATTTTGTAAATGTAAAAATATAACTGTCAGCACTGTTGAAAATAACTCAATCTACCTTACTTTTAAGATTTTATATCAAGGGAACTAACTACAGCATTTATATGTGATAAATATTAAAAATACTGTCCTAAATAGGAGAATACTGATGCATATTTTGGTGTTTTTACAGATATGAAGACAGATAGTTTTTGGGAGGCTAATATTTACAAATTATTTTAATAAATATTTTACATTACAAGAGTTTTATTTATAAAATTCTCCTGGCAACAACTGTGTACCATTATGTAAACCAATTAGTTCATCGGATAACTATTCCTTGTAATCTTGCAGTTTTGCCTACTTTTGCTGAGTTTCCCATGTTGACGCGCAGTTGAAGCTGTATATCTGAGCGTCCCTGTGGCTGACATCTCCCTAAGCCGAGCCGCCATTGCCGCCGCTGATAAGCCAGCAGTGATAACAGCCCCACTCGGCGTGTCGCGCTTATCGCTTATCACAGTCTGTCCGTGTGTCCAGGTGTCCGGGGTTCGAGCCCGCTGATCGCTCGCCATGGGCAACAGGATCGCCGCCTACCGCGTGAGTAGCCATTTGAAATTCCTCTTTTTCGGGTACTTTATATTTATTGAACAAATTTCATGCTAAATCGTTTTATTTAGATTTGCAAAGAAACTTTTAAAGATGCGTTAAAGAATATATAACACTAATCTTTGTTTTTACATTTGGCTTAAATACACTTTTTAGGAGTCGAAATATTTCACGAATAAATCTAATGAAACAGAAGAAAATAATATTTTTTACCCTAACAATAAATATATTTAACAGTTATCTACATTAAATTAACCTTTTATTTATTTTCATTTAAATACGTCTTGTCATTATATTACAGTATAGTAGGTAGCCAACGAAATGGCTATCTAATGGTAGGCATAACATTCCGTAAACCTAAATAGAATAAAATTAATTAATGACAAATCACAAGAAACATAAGACACGACTTTTAAACTGTCAATTGCCTTTAAAGTATTTGTGTCGTATAATCTAGACCTACTATTGGCTTAAAATATCACCTGCTAAACAATAATATTTGAGGCTAAAATAATTTAGGCAAGAATGAGGAGTTAAAAAAAAAATTTTCATGATGAATATCTGATCAACAGAAAGTTGAGGTTTAATGTTGATGGTGATGTTTAAAAATTGCAACATGAAAGTAGATATCAATAGAGAGAAAAGACGGCTAATATAACATGTTAAAATAAACGATCCTCACTTGAAAACCAAATGTTGGTAGCCTACCAACACCTGCCTGGGGTGCATCCAGTTTTTTTTATTTTTTTATTTCATCAACAGCTTTTATTTCTATTTGGCATAAAAGCCTCTGATGATATTGAAGTCAATTAATTTGTCAATGCAGGATCATAACGAAAAGTTGTTTGTAATAATTGAATGTGTCTGTTCCTAGAACAGTTACTCGATGGCTTCAGAGGTAGACCCAATGTTTGTTATTGACCTTCATGCCCATCCCCGTGCCAATATGACGCTTGACGCACACGTGTCCGTTTATGGTCGGTGTCGGCGTGACGATGTAGCCTATTCCTCACATCGCATCGGTACATCGGTAGTGATTAGTTCATCCATAAAGACCATCCTCATAATTAGACCAATTCGTATATATGAAGTCGAAATTGTGGTTCGGATCTCACATTAAACTGTACGTCCCTAGATACCATTGACTGTTGGGCTATTAGTTGTCGGCCTTATTCAGTAACAAGACTACAAGATCGCACCACAATCATCCTACACTCATCTCTCATTCATATTCAGGTTAACCCTTTTCTCGGTTTTGTGTCCATTTGGATACAATATCAATATCAATTAAATACAATATCAATATCAATTAAACAAAACTTTAAAACCATTTTAAGTTTCATAGTTTTCATATACGATTTTCGTCTTATTTTGCTAGTTAAAACTAAACCCCCACTAAAGCAGTTGTTTACAAGAGTAGGCTAAATTTGTTTGAATGTATTATAGCAGTAGAATTAGGCCCTAAGTTAGTTCGTAGTAATAGCAGATGACTTCGATCACTATATATTCTGAAACAGTAATTTTAATGCCAGTTAACATCATTTTCAAGCGGTAGGCCTATGAGCTGTAAATTATTCATGTGTATTTCTTAATCCTCAGTAATATTTGTATCAAACATCTTACCTGTGAACAAACTTGCGTAAAAAACTTTTTACCTAACAGTCAAAGTTTGTTAACTTAACAATCAGATAACGTCCATTCTGAAAACTCGCTCTGCTGTTTCCAACTTTCATGATTTTGTTTAAAACACTCCTTATTGAATCTTTACAAATATTGTATGTAAATTCGAAGAAATGGAAAAATAGGGTGCTCTGTTTTTTATCAGTGGCAGCTCTGTTTGTTGTCAGTGATAAAAACAGTTCACATACACAGACGGTCCACCAGATGCCGGCTCGGAGATCATCGGCCAACTGGGCCAAGGCCTCCAATATTTACAGCAGCCTTTAATTTAAGCGCTTTGAACTTGAACCTCGTCTATTTATGTATCTCACGTACTTGCAAGCTATTACTTTAGGGCTTTAAAATAAAAATGTCTATGCATCAATTACTGTGTTGAATAATTCACATACAATAGGTAGTAATATTATTATTATTTATAGTTACAGAATATAATATAAATAATATAAGATTCAATAAACAATTGATTTCTGTTTATCTCAAATAATTATAACACCTTATGAAAACCAAAATTTCAACAGTACTGCAATACTTATTTTTATAACTAACCTCCTAGAATTAAAGGTAAATTACTTTTGGGAATGATAAACATTAAAATTGAACGGCCATTCTTATGTAATTCAAATTTGCCTTTTTTAAATTTTGAAACTTCAAATAGGCCTACATGACACACAACAACTAAAAAAAGATACATTTTAAAATTTTAAATAAGGGTTATCATATGATAAAATTTAAGATTATGGATATTCTTTCAACATAATCGCAATACATAGCTGGAAAATAATTTTTATTGTTTCAGTATAACTTTTGTTTTTGTCATAAGATATGGGATTTGAGTTTAACAATATTTGTCATGCATTTCATATTTGCTTTTTTGATCATATTCGTAATGAAATTATAGGACTACTAGTTTAGAAACACTATTGATTTAAAGTAATTTAGTTTAAAAACTGTTTTTACAGCTATGAACTGATAAATTCCTTTATTCAACCACTCACAGGTTTCATTAATGTATCCTTTGTGGGGTCTGGGTTGAGCTCTAAATTTATTGGTGGTTATGTTCGTGCTAGGCCACTAAATTACCTTTGATAAGTGCTCTAGTTAACGATAAACCGCAGCGCTGCGCTGTTGCTGGCTGTCCGACTTTACCTACAGGGTAGGCTGCATGTCACACATTCACTGTGCATGCATCAATCACCCTATACATCCATCAATATCTCAAAGCCCGGCCACAAACACCGCTTTATGCCTATACTGAAACTGTAACACCGTAAAGCGTAGTTAAGTTTCACACATAAGTTGCTTTCATAGCAATGAAATTGTGGGTTTGAAAATGTTCGAGGATACTATGCTGTACATCGCAATGGAAACTACTTATAATTTTTCACATTAACTTTCTTATACAAAACTTTTTATACAGATATTTTTGTTTGAGAGTATTCAGATAAAGAGTGTTGAGAGTTCAATTTCAATTTAATTATACCTATAGGCAAATAAACAGTCATTGAATAGGCTTACATAACCTCTTGACAAAGACAATTTTGTAACAATTATTCATCGAATCTTCAAGTAAAAGACAAATTTTATTACTGCTCATATAATTTGAATGTGTTATAATTGTATCTAAAAATGTACTTAAACATTTTTATTAAAATATTTTGTCTACGCAAGTGCCGAAATGACTCTCAAAGTGTGCAAACAAAACTCATAATTTCGACAGTAAAATGTTGATAATTGAAAAGTGTATTTGATATGTGTATATGTGTATATAATATATGTATTTTTAGACTTGAAATACATTCGGTTTCACAACATTACAGGTATCTACAGATAAAAAATTCTTATTTGCTTCCGACACGCATAAAAATAAATGTAAGATAAACAACTTTGTATTTTTGTGTTTAGAATAACAAAAACTGTAGGCATAAGTATTCAAATTCAAATAAAATAATGCATTTACAATAACTAGATGCACAATAACAAAGTGTGGGATTTTAAAAGAATTTGAGAATGCGTAAAAGGAGATATTGGTCTGATATTGGAAATCTTCTCGTGTTGTTATTGCATACGTTGGCAACACTGTATCCGCTGGAATGTTTTTATTGCTTCACTATCAGATACTGTATTATACACTGTACTTCATATGGATGACATTGTAAATTTTTGTAATAGTGTTCCTTTAATATGTTAATAGTGAGATCCGAAAGGTGTGATTGAAACTAAAAGACTAGGGAATCAAGCTATCTTTCTATGTCCATAGAAAGGTAGCTTATTACACTTAAAATTTAACTTATTTTACTTTATTTGCTAATTTATTTTTAACTTAATATTAGCTTCAGTATTTTACTTTATTTAACTTATTTTAATTTTAAGTTATTATACTTAAAATAAATTAATACGAAATGAATATTTAAGTTACTATCCCTTTTGAATGAGACTAATTACTTACCATAAAAAGAATAGTTGCAGTAAATATTTATTTTTAAATAATTTTCAAATAAAGTTTCAAAGATTTACAAACAAATTTCATAGTTATTTTTTCACATTTACTAAGTATAACGGAAGTGATCCGGAGTTGAAATGTTTTATTCTGGAGCGCCGTGTGCCGACATTGTTGTGATGTAGATGAGTGTCGTTTGGCTAATGCTAGGCCAGCCTCAACAAGATGTCTCCTTAAAAGCCTTTTAGGGCTTGTCTTTTATTAGCCTGCCATAAATAGTACTCGAGTATTTTTTCAGGCTTAATAGTTAAATAGTTTCTATCCTTGCAGTTTTATTGTTAAAATCCAGCCACCCAAAGATTAAATTTGACATATTTAGTATTAGGCATAATCAGTTATAGAACCTTCTTGTACAATAATGAAACATTCAGCTTAGAATAAATTACCTATATAATAATATAACTGAAAATTTAAGATAATACTGTTACTGTAGTTATCATAGTGCTTATTTTCAACAATAATTCAAATCCTTACTCTTGAATTTGAATTATTATTTTACGAGTAAAACAAGTAAGTGAAAATAGCAGCTATTCCAATTAATTGAATCCATATATGAATTTTTTTTCTATAAAAATCGTCTACCTTGACTTGAAATGCAGACAGTATGGTATTTCAAAGGTGTGTGTGCATGTATCTGTACAGATTCATTAAGATACATTAAGAATCCTATGTTACATGGATCTATACTTGCATTGGGAGGGGGGAGATTTCATTATGATAGGTTAATCTTACTTGATCGTTATCCTCATTTTTAAGAACGAGTAATAAACTATTGTTACAAATATATGACTAATACCATCATATATTATTGATAAACGAAAATATTGTATTGCACTTTTTACGGGTGTGGCTCGGAATCTTCCCGGAGAGGAACGTGGAAGCTATTAGCTATTAGACAATGTTTATCGGCAATATATTGACGCAATCTCCCCATAAATCTTGGTTTAATGAGGCATAAGCCACGACAAAGGACTTCATTCTTCGAGAGTCTCGCTGGTCAATGGCGGTGGCCATAGTTAACGTTAACATCACATCACATCGAAATATATTCTACTACGGTATGTAATTGTATACACTTTTCTATTGACATCGATGAGATAGATTAACATGACATTAATAAATAAATTTACATCCTTAATAAATCATACCGTACATAAAATTTTAATATATTATTTAATTATAGTTTACATAGCGTAAGTTTCTACTGAGGGACCTAACTTAGCCAGTGGATTCGACTCGCTAAAGGGAACAAAAAGGTTCATATCAACTCTAGTCCGATTACTTTTCGTTTGGCCGTAATTGTCATTTTTGTTTATTTTTAAAGTTCATAGACTTTACAACACTAGGCCTATTTACGTGATGAAAAAGAAACCCATTAACCAGAGAATTATAATTTAAAACTTTGAAAAGAGTAAGTTTTCTACAAAAGTTAAGTTGGATCAAACAAATTTTCACTACACACATCGGTTCCCGGCCGAAAAAATTACGTTAAATTTATTATTCACGGCAAGTTTTAAGACCACGTTTTATTGCTTTAATCTGGATGCGATGTAAAAATGAATGAAAAACTTCTACACTTTATAAGCTTTAAAATGTCATGCATTTAATACTGTAGTTTGTGGAAAACCCATTAAAATATCCTAGAATATAATTTAAAACAGTCCATATGTGTCGTTTTATCAAGTTCATTTCTATTTCATCACTCAAGCATTTATTTTTTTATGAGTAGAATCCGAATTCACTAGCGAAGTTATAGGTCCTTGATACTCATCCTGTATATTTGCCATAAATAGGCTGCATTTATAAAGTAATAAATAATTAATTAAATGTTTATTTCCATCACACTGGCCAATTGGTCATGCTATTGGCTTTGATTTAACTTTAAAAGTTACTACTTTAAATGTAATCCTATACTATAATACAAGGAATGTCTGAAGGGATGTGTGTTCCACGATCTCGAAATCTAGCTGTCAGATTTTGCTTAAACTTTGCAATTAAAAGTGTATTGGCCCAAAAATAAGTTTAGAAAAGGCCTCCATCCCAGGAAAAATCGAATTTTGTCAGAATTTAAGTTTAAAAATCGTAATTTTTAACATTGGTCTTATGGGTTGCTATTTTGGTAACGAAATAACAACGAAAGGTATACAAAAATAAAGGAACATTAATATTAAGCGGACTTTTTGAAACAGCTGTTAACTGTGAAGAGGTATAGTTGGTTGTTGGGGGAAATTTAAAAGCTCTAATGACACTATATCAAAACTGAATTAAAACCAACGAGCAAGGCTCGGTTAACCTGGTACTGTATGAGTAAATGCTCGTACTTTATATAAGTATCCGTTTTTGTAGGTCTAATGAAGGTATTTAAATTAGAAATAACACTTAGTTAAAACTCTAATTAGATAGTGTAAAAACGTTTACCAGAAATGAAAACACTTAAGGTCTAAAAAAGTATTTTATGTATTAAAAATCTTAAAATTAAGGTAAATATAGTTTTTTATATAGTTCATAATCCTAACAACAACTTATTTGGACATTTGGAAATTTGATTTGGCTAGAGAAAAAAACTGAAGTTCACTATTTTAATAGAGCGGGAAATTATGGCCTTTTCAAAACCACTCAACCCCCCCCCCCTCGTGTTTGGCTACCCCCTTCCCCTTGGTTTCTAATTAGCCCAGATTTATGAGCCTGTTTACATCAGCCAGCCCTGATGGTCGGGGATCGTATAGAGCCTCTCCACTGGCCAACATATTCAGCTGTTCACGTCCTCAGATATATTCAGTTAACAATTTTCTACTATAGGCTTTCATACTGTACGTTTGTCAAAATTTGTTTATATAGTACATATGGGGGTTTATTCTAGTTCATCTTTATTTTACACGATTTTTAGTTATTGTTTAATATTTACTAAGGATCGCCTTCTCATCGAAATTCGATCAAAATTTCAGTTGATCTGGACCAAAGAAGTGTAAAAACATTTTATAATTAAATCATCTGTTCTTCCTATTTTTCTATCAGTTGTTAATAATAACAGCTGTCTAATAATTTAATCAATTATCCTTTTCTATAAGATTAACATTGGAACTTTAACACGTTCGCTACCAGCCGCCGCATATATGCGGCGGTCCGGCCAATCCCACAGCCCACGAAAATAATCATGGACTTCCCTGTAGACCGGCCCTAGTGGTTGTGACTTATGCCACAGACCACGAATAGAAACCGTCCAAAATTAGTTTTCACACTTCAAAATATCTTAATTTCATTAAATAAAAAAATATATACAATTTTCTCTTCATTTTTGGCAATTTTTGAGCGCCGCACATTTGCGGCGCATGGTCAGAGACTAAGTGACGCATGTTAGCGTCGGCACTAATATAACCTTATTTTTAGTCATAACCTTTGAAAAGCGAAAAATAAAATACGGCTTATACATAAAAACATTGTATTGAAATATTTAGTTTACAAAAAGAGTTGTTTACATATAAATTTACGTAGTATAATTATGATGTTTTACAAGTTTACAAAATGCAAATGTTTATACATTTTTCTTACACAATAAACTTTTTTCAATGTGTCATATAAGAGATTTGATGAATATTTGTGTAAAGATATATCAAATATGTTAAAAAATGTTACTTTCAAAAATACATTAAATAAAAATGTACGCAAAACATTTTAGTGACGTCAGTGATCGTTTTAGCCACAGACCAAGCGCCGCACATATGCGGCGGACTATCCCGTAGACCGCGCCTAAACTGTCTGACCATTAAAATAGACCGCACTGAAGAAATTTCGTATTTAGTATCATGGAACCATCGCCGCAGATATGCGGCGGCAGTCTATTTTAATGAGCCCAGCCGCCGCAGATATGCGGCGGTGGGCTCTCAGTAGAACTCGACCGCCGCAAAATTGCGGCGGCGGGCTGTGGTTACGATTTTTTTCTAACATTGTGGTAGCGAACGTGTTTTAAAAGCCTGTAGGGCTTAGCCCAGGAGTTAGATTTGATATAGAATGGGATTCTGTTCATCTACAGGACTATACCTTTCTAACGGTATGCGTGGATTTCTCCTTTGATGAACACGAGCTGAGAAAAAAAGGAGGAAATGAAACATGCTTGCCTATTAATATATAGATTATATTATGTTTATGTTGCTTTGCTCAAGCTTACTCAAATATTTGTCTTTACGAAATTTGCCAGTTATTTAAAAGACAAAACATTTTCAGAAACGTATTTAGTTTCTGACTACATTTTCGTTAAAAATTTAAAAACACTCTTCTTAAAATTGGGTCCTAAATATTAAAAAAACTAATGTATGTGTTTAATCAAATTTACTAATAAAATCAAAGTTTGTCTGTACATCAATTAGAATTTGAAAATTGTGGTTATTTTTATGTTTATTTGATCAGAGAATCCACAATCGGTGTCATCTCAGTTTATGTGTTATAGTTAAAAATATAATTATATATTGTGTAAATCGTTTACCAAAAATGAAAACACTTAAGGTCTAAAGAAGTATTTTATGTATTAAAATACTTATTATTATCCAGTTTATGTGTTCCCGTTTGTCTGTGACCTCATGGGCCCTACTTTGTCCGTTTTTCACGTGAAAACAGCTTTACCTGATGCTCTCGTTTGTTCCCTTTCATAGACTATAGAGTGATGTGAAGATTCTAGCTACTTAAATTGTCTGTGCGACCTTAGGGCTTTGCCCCATAGTCCGTCAAAGTAGCCAAGTTTTGGTAAACGGACTAGACTATTATTCCATTTGCGTAAGGCCCCTTTCACACACCCCGATTTTTATCGGCCAACACTATTTTATCGGCCGGCCAAAATCAGACTGATCACACACAACGCAGATTTTTATCGGTGGAAGACATAGCTGTTTGTTGAATTGTTGTGCATTTAACTATAAAATGCAATATGAAAACGTGGTTATCTGTACACAAAACTTTGTCTTACGAAATAATAGAATGAAGAACCGGAACGAGAAATGCAGTCTTAGAGAGAGCACGAGACTCAAAACGAACTTCTACGATTGCCAATTTTGTTTAAATTTTATCGTAAATTTCTTTTGATTAGATTATTAAATTCATTTCATTCTTTTCCACCAAAGGTTTGTTTCTGACTAAAAAAGTCCTATCTTAGAAATTTTTCTGTGTCCGACTAAAATAATAATTAATAAATATTTCTATATTTTGTTTTACAAAGTAAGTTAAATTTATACGGTTGGGTTTGGTATTTATTGCAGAAATTAAGTATATTATAAATTATATTGACTTTTAACCACTCTGTTATGGGTTTTCACGGGCCCACTAGCATGTGAACAATGGTTGATGATTTGGTCTAGACATAAATTAGCAGTTAACGCAAGTCGGTTTGCCGACCAAAATATCGGTGTATGTGAACGCTCTAACTTGAGTACATGGTTCACCGGAGCGCCGACACCATTCACTAATTTTTTTAGTCGGCCGATAAAAATACTGTCGGGAAGACCTACACTGACAGATTTTGCTATCGGTCGACAGAAAAGTCAGCCGACCAAAATATCGATGTGCCCGTGAACGCTCCAAAATACAAACCTTTGGTCCGTCACTAATCGAACGACATTTTTGTACACAGATTTTTTATCAGTCGATAAAATTTGGTGGGTGTGAAAGGGGCCTAATTGTAAACAATTAAACGTAACTCTTTGCCTTACAGTTAAAATAAAATTATTTAATTTGTAGACTAAAAGTTAACTGTTGTTATTAAGTTCTATGAAATTAATTTAAAAACTGAACTACAAAGTATTATTGCTACTAGCTGCTATTTTTTATGCTGAGCAATTGGGACCAATGCCATACGCCAATGTGGGCTAAACCTCTGTCGTCCATCTTAGGAGGATTATTTGTAGGCCGAGACATTGCAATGGTCTGAGCGGCATTCTCTTGATAAACCACTTTGTTTACTTTGTATTCAAATGAATCTATTGAGCGGAATGATCCATTTATGAGAATGGAATTCATAACATTATTGTACATAACTTTCGTCCAGATTTAATATAGCTTTCGAAGCGATTTTTACCTTTCTGCATATAGACAAGTGGGGCATGTCTTCCAAACTGTAATAGTTTTTTTTTTAGCATGGACAACGTTTTTACGTTATGTTTTGTTGTCAGAGGGTTTTAAAGATGACTTAAGAGTCAGTCACCTTCACCTATGATCCACTAGCCCATTGTTGCTCTGTCGGCAATGTTAATCATACGGCTTTTAATGCAAAACATGGTATAGCATTCCCCTGTTTCGGACGCCGTTTTTCAACCGAATTTCTTTAAACTTGGTAAGTGTTTAGTTGAATAGTTATACTATGTCGCTCATACCTCGGAATTTCGAAAATTTAACAAATATTACTAAGGAAAATCGAGTTACTTTGTGACGTCTCAAAGAGTAATATTTTTGTTAAATTTTCAAAATTCCGAGGTCTGAGCGACATAGTATAACTATTCAACTAAACACTAACCAAATTTAAAGAAATTCGGTTGAAAAACGGCGTCTGAAACAGGATACTTAGATACTTCGATACTTTATTTGAAACACCGACGCACTCTGTGGTGCGTATTTTAAGGTGAGTATGACTGAAGGGGTGAGTGTGATGATTGTAATGGATCAGATGAGGTGTAGCTTTGTTACTGACAAATATCAGCTGTTTTATTTGCCAGGATCATTAATTAATAGCCCAATGACCAAAGGCAGCTGGGTCCAGTATCGAACCATCAAAAAGCACTAACTTTTCTCAGGACCGAACTGGCAACCTTCAGATTCAAAGGCGAGCGCTTTAACCACTCAGCTACCCAGCTATAAACAGGGGAATGCTATACCATGTTTTGCATTAAAAACCGTATGATTAACATTGCCGACTGCGCAACAAGGGGCTGGTGGATCATAGGTGAAGATGACTCTTAAGTTCTTCCATGTAAAATTAAAGAACATATATATATTTACAACCCACTGTTTTTATCAAGGGTCCATATAAACAATCAACAAAGTAAAAAAGAACAGTGAAGATTGTAAATAAAAATATCTTTATGTGTAAAAAGAGTAGTTAAAATAATAAAAACTTCATTTTTTATATGTCTTTTTAGTTATTTGCGTTCGCAGAATTAAATGCATGCTTCATTGAGCCAGAAGGCCATCAGGGTGGGTTATTCTACTCGACGTAAACATTGGTGGAAGGTAAAATATATAAAATGAATTTCAATCGCCTCGAAAAAAATTATCTTGAATAAACAATTTTTTAAAGACTATAGTTTTTTTTTAGTAAATTTTATCTTTTGTCTCAACCTTCGGATGTATTTTAATACTATGTTACAGTAGTATTGAAAACTTGTTACAAATACTAAAACCAGTATTTTCTAAACCAGTAAACAGAATAGTTGAATTAGCGTTTTATTTTAAATGTTTGTAAAACAATTTATTGAATAGCTGATTGCATTGATTTCTGGAGTTTTGTATTCGAAAAGATAAGTAAATAATGTTTATTTAGACAGTAGCGAAACAATTGTATATCAATATGGGTACCCCTTTTTTTACATACGGATAGTAGGCTTATACACCATTTTCAGGTACAAAATGTTTTTCAGCTCATTTTCAAGTCCGCACTGCCGTCGGCACTGTCGTTGCCACAAAAAGGTAGTCCCACGGGAGACATTTAAGCCCCAAACAACGCTGATTATATTGATTTATTAAAATTTTACCACTTCAGGCGTTATGTTTGGAGCTTTGTTGGTTAACTGTGCTTTGTTGGTTTTTTATAAAAGTTTATGTGTTGACTGAAAAACATTCCCAATAAGACAAAACAACTTATAAAATAAATTTAAAAACCACATTTCCAAAAGGTACTTTCTTTTGAAATTTCCAAACGAAATGCATGGCCATCTTTATTTATTAAGAATATCTATATTACTGGCTATGTCAATAAGAATTCGGAAAAATAAGTAAAAAAAAAAAAAAAAACTAAAAAAATGGAAGGAATTTTAATTACCTGGAATACCAACATCTGAATATAACCTAGATGGTGTAAAAATTGTCTTACTCACCATCCAACTGTAATCCAAATAATTGCAAATGTATCCAACTGTAATCTATATTAACCGTGATATCCTATTTCCTGTTTTATTGAGATATGACGTGAAGCGTTTACCTAGGAAAAGTCTCAATTCCATGTATTATGCAACAAGTTCACAATGGCGAGCTTGCAAATATCAAAAACCAATATCTTCTATACGTTTTTCCTCAAATATTATTCACTGCAAAAATAAAGAAGTTCATTTAAATTTTTTGAAATTGGATTCTTTTTATTATGTTCTTTCACAATGATTCTTTATGAATTACAAACTAAAAAAAATTAACATATTAATAATTTTTGAAGTACTGTATTAGCTTCCAAAGAGATGTGTTGTTATGAACTAACTTAAAAAATTTTGTCAAGTGCAAAATTTAAAATTCCTCTAAATTCTAAATTAAATTATTTTCCCACAGAAAAAAATGATCCACTATAAAAAATTTTAAAATATTTTAGCTATTTTGAAGAAATATATAAGACCAATCTGATTTAGTAAGAGATCTCGATCGTCTTGCATTACTGTAAATATGGTTGCCGGCTGAACAATTTATTGTGAGTATTTCAGTCCTTGAAGCAACATTTTGAGAGAAGATAATTAAAAAACGACAGATTATGCTTAACTTGCATGAAATTGCATTAAATTATCTATACATTGAATTAAATCCATTTTACTGATTTATGCGACACCTATTGAGTTATGCTTGAAAGAGTGTAAATTAAAAACACACTCATCTAAGTGATGAGTGAAATGTTCCTCTATACACTATAAAGCATTATAAAGTATTCTGGAGTCAGGAGTAATATTTTAATACTTTCTATAATCTAGGGTTCTTCGGTAGGGCCTTATATATCTTTTCACTATAGATTTCTTGTAAATATTCTAATTATTTCTAATTTAAACTAGTTGAAAGATGTGGTTCTTAACCTTTCAATAAATATATTTAATTGGTATGTTTGTGAGCTGAGTATCCGTGCTAACTCAAAAGTGTCACAAAAGTGTCAAACACCGACTGATCGGCAGGCGTTTTCAGTGTCTACTTTGATTTTGGTCGAAAGAACAAAAACTAGTTCAAATTTTAAAAAATAAATTTTGGTTCACTTGAACCAATTTCATGACAAATTTATTGACCCACCAAAAGTTATACCGATAAGCAATTTCATATTTGAGAGAAATGTCTATATTTTTGGGTTTCAAGCAAGTACTTTTACTTACCATCCACGCACAGATCATGGACAGCGTAAATTAAGGCAAAAATAGGCCTGCGAATCTCTTACAAAATTATTGAATCCAATGTTCTTTAAATTTTGAGTTTGAAACAACTTATAAATGTTCCTCACATGGTGTCAATAACAATGCTGTCAATGTGTGCTGTGTTTTACCTGATGCGTTTATTTTTATTCTAGATTAATTGCATTAAATTACATTACATTTCGAAGGAAGAAAATGTATGGCTACAAGGTGGTATTTTTCTGGGTTATATGGCTATAACTTTATGCAATTATTAGAGAATTTCAAACAATACATTTACAAAGATATAAGTTAAATAGTACAGTGCAATGTTATTGTGAAATACAAATCCCACTAGATGGTGAAAAATGTTTAACTCAAAACTCGAATTCTTATAAGAATGTTTAAGGAAAAATTTCATTGCAGACTTAATAATCAAATACATTTTTCGTCGTGCAATTACCCCTCACGTATGCAAAAATGAGATCCAATAGAGTAACAAACTTATTCTTCATGTGAGATAACCCAGACACGTGTAACCTATATTGGGGGAATTTCCGGATTGAAAACTATGTGAATGAAGGAGGATATAGGGTAAGCCGTAATCAAGGTAGGCTTACAATAAAGGTTACATCCGTGTTTCTTGTTAATAAAAACCCCAAACTATCAGTATACCAAAGATGTACAAATGTATCTTTAAAAACATTTTTTACAAAAAATAATTCTTGTGAAATGAGTCTGCGTACTCTATTTTTGAAATGGATTACTGTATGATGGTTGTGTAGGCCCTTTTTACTTATAGCCTGCAATAAAATAGAATAAAAACCTTTGAAATTTGGGAAAACTCATATTTGTTACGTCCCTGTTACCAGTATAACAAATAAACTAATTTATGGTGAATGATAGCTAAAACTAGGAGTTGCTTTATAAATTAGACTCTCCGTTGTAAATAATTAACCGTGAGTACAATTTAAACTTATTTTCTTGTTGATTGTTGACAACTAAACCGTGGTAAGCGAATTCTTCCATTGTCCAGCCAAAAGCCTATAGTTGCAACCATGGTTGCCATGGTTGTTATAGTTTGGTTACCGTATTGCAAATTATACGTCAACCACGAGCCACCATAACTCATCAACTCCCTCGCACCACAAGTAAACCACAACTACTGAACGGTTCAATCGTTTAAAGAGTTGTATTTATGGTAAAAGTGATTTATGGCTATTTGATGCCAAATGAGATTGAGTTATAGATTTTAACTGACAGTTATAGAGTTTTCTTGGTTAGTGCGGGTTAGTTTGAAATTTTATTTAGATTTAAATGGATATTTTGAAACTAAAACGAATCTTTTTAAGACCATAGTATTTTAAATCTTTAATTAGAAAACACATTTTAGTTTTGTACATTTATGTTCTTTACCCTGTCCATCTTCTGATAAATTGCAGCAAAGAGGCAAGTTTGAGGAGGGCTATATTCATGCCATGTCGAGAGGTCCGGGAATTACCATGTAAATGGTGGTCGTTGAGTTAATATAAGGGCGGCCTCTACAAGATGCTCTCCAAACTGTTTGGATCTTCTTTCCTATTGGTTAGTTCAATATTCTTGTCACAATTTTTTCATTTTTTATCTGCTGGCTTATGTGTAAAAGTAGTCCAAAAGAATTTGATCAAAGATTGCTATCAAATTTAAATAACAAGTATTTTCTTAATTAAAAAAAAAAAAAACTTTGTGCGATAAGCCTAGAACTAAACCATGAAAAATTTATTTAAAAGTAATTGATTATTAGTATTTTAAGACAACAACTAAGAAAAAACATCCATTAATTGGATGTAGTGTATTTTCCAGTTGGTGCAGTAAATAATATAATTCAAAGAGATGATTTATTTCGTAAAAAGCTAGTTTTTGAGCCAGAACTGAAAGCTATTTTTCGAAAATCTAATATGTGAAATGTTTCGTTATAATTTTAATTTTAATTTAATGTCATAACGATAAATTATTAATTAGTTGCATAATGAATAACTAGTTTTATCGCCATATAACAGATTACATCCCCTCTAAACCACTTGACCCTCTCAGAGCGTTGGATGTCTCCCTGCTCCTCCCCAGCCTAGATTCTAATTAGCCCAGATTAATGAGACCGTTTACATCCACCAATCCTGATAACCTAGGATCATGTACAACATAATGCATATTAAAAAAAAGTGATGCTGGGGCACGGGGACGTGAGGACACTTCTTCTTCTTCTCGATGATGTGTTTTTTGTTTCCTCAGATCTATACATATTTAATACGCTAAGGGTTTTTTTTTGTCTTCAGAACTCCTCCTACAATTTTCAACAGATTTTCAAATGTTTGTGTCGTTGGATAGGGCTTGGTCTGTAGTTTTCCGCCAAAAACTTTTGAGAATCGGACTGAAAAAAAGGCGCTATCCACCATTGAAATCTGAAAATTTCCCATTTAAATTACATTGGGATTAAATAAAGCATTTTAAACATTTGTTAATAATCAGCTGTAAATACGTGCAGTAGGCCCATTCTATACGGACCGATTGTCGGCGGCGGATTGTCGGCGTCGATCAGCTGATATTTTACCGAACAATGGAGTTTAAATGGGAGCTTCTATACGGGCAGATTTTTAACGCGCTATGACGCGGTATATTGTTTAATCCGCCGCCGATCTCGCAACCTCACGTCAAATCTCACCAAATCTCGCAATTTCTCTCTTAATCTCGCCATTTCTCGTCCATTGCCTTTCGTGGTCTTGTTTGTCAACAACAGTTTGTTTTTATTTTTAAAGAAAACATGTTTGACACGGAAAAACTTATTTTAGAAGTTGAAAAACATCCTAATTTATATGAAGTGACATCCAAAGATTATGCTGACAAAATTAAAAAGTCTCAAAGTTGGATAGAGGTGGGAAATGCAATGTACGATGACTGGGAAAGTATGTCTCCAGAGGAAAAGAATGCAGCAGGTAAGTTGAATTAAATTGCCTCTCTAATTTATTTTGTCTAAGCCTAGTTCTTATTTTCAGTTTTTAATTTTTTTAAACTTGTTTTGCCATTTTTTGAAGCTGATGTTAGTCATATTCTTAAAATAATCGTTGCTTTAAGCACAAATTGAATGTTTACTTAATTTTTTCAGGTTCACTGTCTAAACAGTAGAATTATTTTATGAAAATATAAGGCTCTAAATTGTAATTTATATTTTTTAATTGATGACCGAATGTTTAGGAGATCAAGATTCTTATTTAATTATTTTACTTATGCAATATAAAGTACCTAATTGAATTAGAACACTCTGCACAAGTTGCTTTTTATTTTGAGCCTAGGTTAATTTGAACCGAAATAATTGACATGAATTGTAAATTAGTAGGCCTTTAGTACATTTGAAATTAGTGTTATATTTGTCAGACTTTGGTTGAAAAAACATCTATAATAATCTAGGCCTATAATATTTAATTGGATAATTAAACAAAATAGGGTTCAACATTAACGTGGTATTGCACAATGACATTAGGTGCCATATGTAGGTATATGTGTATAGATGTTTTATGTGATATAGCCTACCTCTCAACCTGATTGAGTTTTATTTAATCTGTTTAAGTTTTTCTATGAGTCTCCTTAACATAATAAAGCCATTATAGTCTTATATACAGTGTAATTAAATTTAGCTACGTTTGACACCAATGACTTTTAACAGTCAAGATAGTGTCATTGTGGCATCTTGTATTGTAGATAAACTATTTGATTTGGTTCAATTGTAATCGCAGTGGGCTTGCAGACCAATGATCACTGGATCAAATCCTCACTTCGACATGAACTTTTTAATATATATTTAATAATTTGTTTGCCTTGGGTTTAGGTTTGTAAAGGAGCCTTCTTTGCTGATTTTATATTGCAAGTTAACGTGAAGCAAGTTTCTAAAATTGTAAAAGCTTTGATTTTTATGCAACTAAAAATATATAGAATGATTCTTAAAATATTCTACCATTAGACATTTTGAGAAACGTCCTTAAAAATCAGCTTTAAACCCAAAATTACTAACACTGATGTAGTATAATTATGTTTAATGAGGCTTAAGTTTGAAAGTCAACACAATTGTCATAAAGGTCAAAATCCCCATTTTCAAAATTTCCAAAATATTATATTTACCATACAACACATTAATTTTAGAATTTTATAATAGACCATCCTATTTGTAATTACAATGTACGGCAAGACAAATTTTTAATGCATTGCTTTGTAGCATCTGAGAGGCAACTACACTTTTACAAACAAAAAAAATCGTACCAAGGTTCTAAACAATTATAAAATAAATGCGAGTGGAAACGCATATCAATATACGATTCCAATATACCGGGTGTTTCGTAAGTGAATTTACCAAGTAAGTGTAGGTATTTGTTTGAAGGGAATAATAAATTAAATCTAGTTATATTATAATGTAATTGATACTAAATTAACACTATACAAATAGGTTGTAAACTTAAAAGAATTGTTAAAAATGCTTTCATGCACTCAGTGAATTGATTTTAACTTCAAAGGAATTTTCACAGCCTTTTTTACACATATATAGACTACACATGCACATAGTTACGAAAACATTGTGTTTTATTCAGTTTATCTCGGTAAACTGACTTTTGAAATGCCCGGTATTACCTACACCGTATTATGAACTCTTATCACTTAATTGAACTAGCCAATTTAATTTGTTGATATCCCAACTACTAATAAAAGAAAATACTACAAAAATTTCACAAAACTATATTATTAATGACTTTATTTAAAAAAATTGACTCTTTAATAATTATAGCTATCCTCCATTATTCATTCTTAAGATGACTCTGGTTTATAATATTTGATCTGAAAGTAATCTTATAATTTTTTCACGCATAAAAATAAAGAAACTTTAATTTATATTGCAATTCTCAGAACATTTACAACCTTACAAATTTTTACCTTACAAACCTTACAAGTCTGTAAACAATTACTTTTATAGACGATACTTTATGTTATGTGGAACCTTTTTTACATTTTTTATAGTCAGTAAATGTTCTTTTAGAATATTTTTTATACTCGTCGTACAAGTTCGCCATGAATATTCGCATATGTTTAACTTCGGATGCGGTTATATGTTTAAAACTTGTACGCCATATACAGTAAATACAAAGAAATAGAGAATTATTTTAATTAACAAACGATGTACCTATCCTAAATTTAAATAACTTGTTGAAAGTAATAAAAAACACTAACTATGAAAACATATAATATTCAATACAAAGTTTTAAATAATGTATCTTTAAGCAAGACTATTGATCAAGTAAGGCAATTTAAAATCGTACATTATAAACCTGATTGATGAGCATATAGGATAATTATGAAATTTTATTAGGGTTTGGATATAAACACAAGTGGTGATTGATGAACAGTACTTAAAGTCATACAATTAGACATGATTATATTTACATTATGTATGATTAGTAAACGAAAAAGAAAAAAAACTACGAATAGTTATGCAGATGATTAACGCACAAATTGGACATTTTAAGACTACAGAACATACATGATTATTTATTACTTTCAATATAAGATTAATTAACAGATTGTTTTTAAATTGAACATGAATATTATCTTATACCATTTATATTGAAATATATACATGAACACTAGTATTTATTGTCATCCACCGATTATAACTGTTAGGCCTAGGCATATTTATTTTGCCATGACAATGCTCCCGGGCCATTAAAGTATTTGCAGAACAGGTCTCTGACTGCGAGTCCACCACTTTTCCCACTTACTGAAGCCGCTTTTCCTCCTAGACACGCCATACAGCAACCCAGTGATTCCTCAAAAATATATCCGTCTCTCTTCTTTACAAAGTTGTGGAGTACGCAGCAGCACTGCACAATTGTTGTGGCGAACTCAGGGTTTACAAGTATTCGTGAATGCAATATTCTCCATTTGCCACTCAAAATTCCAAATGCGCATTCCACAGTTCGCCTGGCTCTGCAGTGCCTGTAGTTGTATATCCTTTCCTCTTTGGTCAGTTTTTTCTGAGGATATGGTCTCATGACATTAGTGGTGAGACCAAATGCCTCGTCTCCAACAAACACAAAAGGTGCTATTGGACCTTGTGGAGATATAGGCTTTGGGCTGGGTATGTTAAGCTGGTCGTGGCTCAACCTCTGGCCAAAGTTTGAATTTTTGAAAATGTTCGAGTCCCCCTCCCGGCCATATGCACCAACATCAATTGCTGTGAAATTGCAATGAGCGTCACTCACAGCGAACAAAACTATAGAAAAATATTTCTTAAAATTGAAAAACTCAGAACCTGAATTGGGGGGGCATTGAATCCTCACATGCTTCCCGTCAATTGCACCGATACAGTTTGGGAAATCTGTCAGCTTTTCAAATTCAATTGATTTAACCATCCACATTTCAGTGGTGGGGAGAGGCATTTCATTTGGCTGCAATACAGTCCAAATAGCTTCACATGTTTCTTCTACAATTAGCGGGATCGTCTTCCTGGACACTTGGAATTCAAATTCAAGGTCTCCAAAGTTCATACCAGTTCCCAAGTACCTAAAATATTATTTTAGTGATTAAAATATTATTTAATTTATTAATACTCTATTAAAAGTTATGCTTACATATCGTAATATGTATCCTTAGATTACACTTAAAAGTTTCTGTTCCCCCTCCCCCCTCCAAGTTAGACTAGACTGTTTTAGTAGATGTCGTCTAAAACATGTGCAAGTATTATTTTAAAATTCACTAAAATGAAAAATGTTTTAACTATAATGAAAATAATGTATGTTACATTTTAAGTGAAGTAAATTACAGATTAGGTAACAAATATTTCCTTTTTAACATCTAAAAAAGGTGACCAAGAATTAAAAACAGTGTTCACAATTACATTTTAGATTTGCTTGTTTCAGGTAAACATCTTATGAAGAAATGGAAAGCTATAAGAGATGCCTTTGTGAAAGATCTTAGAATTGCCAAAAAAAATGAAACAGGTGCACCAGCAAATAAAAGAAAAAAATATGTCTTTTTTGATCAACTTTCGTTTTTGTTGCCACATGTTCGAAGCAACTTGTCAACCATAACAAATATTCCGCCCCTAGAGGAAGAAGATAGTGAGCATATGTATGAAGATGACAGTTTTGAAGACATGGACAATTATTATGATGGGCATCACTTTTCATCAAAAGTCACTCCATCGGAAAAAGAACGCCAAAAGAGGCAAGAACGAGGATCAAAGAGGAACAGTTTAGGAAAAACAATAGCGAATGCCTCGAAAAATATCTTTAATTTAATGGAAGAGAGCATAGCTTTACAAAGAGAAAATACGAGACCAAACTACATTGAAGCAAGTCCAGATGTAGCTGGAAACAAAGCTTTTTTGCTGTCTTTTGTACCATTCATGGACAAACCATCCCCGCTAGCAGCCATTGATCTCAGAATGAGAATCACCGAGCTCTTTAAGGAAACAATGTCAAACCAATCAAACCAATGTGTTTATGAAGAGCCCCCAACCACTCATGCAGGAAACGATTGTGTAAAAGCTAAAACTCCAGCAGCATCAAAGACGCCTATGGACGCCCAGAACCCCTCGTCATCCAATTCTTACGAGGAGGAAGGCTTCAATTGGTCTAGTGAAAATCCCCAAGACAACACTGATGACACAGTATTTAACCTATCGGACTTTGTTACACTTTCAAAGAACACGTCGCGGGAGCCTTCCGCGGGTAAAATTAAACTTTTCAAAACAAATGGCAGCCAAAAAGAAGTTGTACAAGTAATTCGCTTGGGACAGAATGACCTTGGGTCTAAATACCAAAAGAAACTTTAGTTTAGTTGTTCATCATGTAGTAGGGCCTACTATAAAGATTATGTTTTATAAAAAGTCTGTTTTAAATCAACGCAAAGTACTGTAAACTTTAGTTAGTATTCCAGATAAAATAAAACTTAAAACTACTATGTTTATGTAGAAACCTTTTGTGAGTTATTTATTCTAATAGTTGTAGATATCCTTCAAAAAATTTTTTTAAGAATTCCTTCACAGGCCTAATTAGCAAAAATTCGGAAACTATAATCGATTTAGTTTTTAATGGCCGCAATTCGAAGACCAATGGTATTTTAGTACCTATAATTTTATGATAGCCTCTTCCTACCTGAGGGTGATTGCCAGTCTCTCAGCTGGATGGATGCTCCTCTTCATGTTAGTATCATTTTTCTGTATTTGGTTACAAATTAAACTTAAGAGTTGGTCAAAAGTCGCAACTGACATTTTGTAATATTCAAAGAATTTGTCTTCATGTTTTCTTTTTTCTTTTTTTTTTTTTTTTTTTTAAAAAAGAGGTTGGCGGACCTCTTTTTTGCCTTACTTTGCCCCGTCCACATAGACTATTGATCTGTGCGTGGATCGTATTAGACAAAGTAAGGGGGTGAGCCGCTACAGTACAAGGTGAAAGGTACTGATAAAAGTCACTGGCAGAACGCGGATTCGAACCCACGACATCGCTGCCATGGTTCCGAAGTCCGGCGCGCTAACCACTACGCCACCGACTCACCCACTCAATTTGGGTCTCAAACAGCACGTGGAAAGCCCGGTACTCAAGCGGTTGCTTAAAATTGGGTGCGTACCCCATCTTCTTTTTTCTCTTTCGGACCCCTCAGCAAATATGTCCAATAAATGTTGAAATCCAGCAGCACCTATCATAACTGTATCCATCTTGGCAATTAAATTTTAAACAATGGACTCGTATTGTTTATAAACAAAGTGAAAGATTTATATCAACATATGTAGCGTGTCTCTATAGTAGCATGTTTGCCACTTTTCACAAAGACAAAAATATTTGTAACCAATTATTTATTTTTATTTTTATAAACACCATATATCACAACTATTAACTTTATAAATGGTTAGGAAAGGATGTTCAGCAAATTGTTGCCTGCATTCACTATTTACGAAAATTCATGCTTATTTACAAAAAATATACAACTATATTTATCATAATGACAGAAAGACTAATATTTTCAATTACATACCGGTGCTTCAGTGTAATTGGTTAATTAATGAATATTTGTCAAAAGAAGTTAAAACTATTACTAGGCCTTGACCAATTACTATACAGTTTAAAATGCATTTCAAATTGTTACTGAATATTGGGCCAAAAGTATTAGGTCCTAACTATTATTTAGGTATTTCCATATATATAATTTTCTTTATTAAATTTTATAATATATTTAGTCATCTTTACCATTGTTTCTTTAAAAAAAAATACCAAATTGCTCTAATATTGACAATTTTGTATTTTATTACATACAAGTTTTGTAGGAGTCTATGGCCATACATTCACCAATTTTATTATCACTTATAATTTTTCTAACATTGTGGAAATATTCAAATTATATAAAGTCTTTTTTTTAAATTCATATACATACATATAAATACATCATCTTTTAATTCAATAACTTCTTACCTTCCAGTTTGAATCATAATGTCGTATGTTTATACAATATTTATGTTTTTTTTTAAATTTTATAATAACTTATAATTCATCTTAATTATGTATTTTCTTAAGTTACATAGCTTATAAAGCGTGATAATATAAGTGGAAACAATTTTAGCAGGGTCAGGGATAAATGCTACTTAATGCTGTATTTTTGGCAGTAACTGAATGGTTGGCAACACTGTTGCGCCGATTATCCGCTCGTATAGAATGGCCGGCCGACGGCAGATTTCGCGTGAGCAGATCCGCCGCCGACAATCGGTCCGTATAGAATGGGCCTATGGTAATTACAGATATTCACAATATTGGACTGGTCGGATGTCATTGATTTAGAGCTAAAGTAACATAGTTACTGTATTAAAATAAATTGCTCGATTTCGAGCAACACATATACTAGTTTTTTAAATGCCAATTTTCAATCATTTTTATAATTTAATTGTTGTGATTCGTGTTCGTAAGTTAAATTAAATGAACCACGTAATTTAGAAGTGGCATTCACACTGTTTATTCAAAATAATTAGCACGTGATTACACTTCTATGGCCCTAAGTGTTCTGAAATGCAGATGCTGATTCTGAGTAGGACATAAGCACCAACAACCATAATTTAATTTGTTATAATTTTTTTTTACTTGTTAGAACATTTTATTTGTTTACTTATTAATATTATTATTATTATTCCCTATGTAGGTGGAATTGGAAAAACAAAATAAAATTTTTAAAAAACGAAGTCCAACAAAATCAGCCTTGATCTCTAGCTTTGCGCAGTCTTCCACATTTACACATTTACTGTAGACTTACGCACAGATATAGCCTACAAATATTACAGCAGTCTTTTAATATTTTTTATTAAAAAGTCTTTAAAAAAACATACATATTGAAAACAATGAATTGAAAATTATTTCGAAACAATATTTTTTCTACATTCTATGTATAGGTGGGACAAGTAAAAATCCAGTTAACAACTAATATTTCAGAATTTAAACTATTCATTCTATGGTATTTAGATATCAAACCTAGAACATCCAAGAATCTCTATATAGAGTCTACCATATAATTCCCTCACACATTAAGGCATAGTCATCATTTCAGCTGTGGGGGGGGGGGGGCAACGGGGTACAGTATTTGGAACCCATTATCTTGGAAAACATGGACAACATAAAAAAATTTAATTGCTCAAATTAGAATTTTATTGAGGTTCTAACTATAGTAGTTTGTATTCAATTACACATAGGAAAACTTACCCAGCCCCCATCCAAACGCTAATATTACGCCCATATTTAGAGTCAGAGCAATACGGGACAATTCCACGAGCATTACACGGTGGCTTAAATGTATGTCGTTCATCTTGGGAGGATTTTCGGGTCAAAATATTGCAACGGCTTGAGCGCCATCGTATACGAGGTTTGTTGGTTTTATTGAATGGCCTATTTAATTCAGTATTTGAAGTATTTGCTTTATAGACAACTGAATTACTTTTTAAATAAATTAGGCCTAATTAGGTTTTTTTTCTAACTCCTATTTTGTTTTGAATTAAACTTCATTACATTACATTAGGATATTTTTACCCGATGTATAGGCAAGTATGGGACTCATTTCATAAAAATATTCTAATTGTTTGCAAATCAAAATATTGATAATGTCTTAAAATAAAAAATTAATCAATCAATCCAAGCCAAATTGATATTGCTTTGTTCAGTGAACTGCACGCATCTCTAATTCAAATATTCATTTGTTTATTCTACATATCCAACACGCATAGCCGATGGCATTAAAATGTTCGGCAAAATTCTATAGTGCTTTCTTTATAATTTTACCGTGAAAAAATTAAATTTTTAATGAAATAATTTCATTTGAATTATTTGAAGTCAGAAAAACTATGATAAACATTATTGTTTCAAAATTCACATACAGTAGTCATTTATATAATTTATGCATTAATATTTAAAAAAACGATAAATTTTATCATACTATTTCAACATGTGTTAGTAACCTTGTTTATATTGGTTTGAAAGAATGCAAGAGCGATACCGTTCCGTATTTTAGGTTTAAAGGCCTTAGCCTAAGAACACAATTTAAACTAATATTTTTAGCGACAAAGACTCTGTAAATTGTTTTCACAAAAGCCCCTTATAATTTTTTCACTTTCCACTTTGTACATTTTCCCCACTTGCACGACCGATTTTAAAAATATTCCTAAGTTCTCATCTAACATGTTTGTCATAACTTCAATAACTCAGGTGTGAAAGTTTATTGGTCGGTAGTTATTTTTTTTCAATAGAACTCGATGTATTTAAAGAGGCATTCTTATACAGTATAGTTGAGTTAATGTTCTACATTTAAAATCCCAGTAGCATCTACAGATAGTGACAAATACTGTTGGTTTAGTACATACCATCATACGTCAACCACGCGCCCCACACCGTACAGCCACAACCACAACCACGCAACCACCGGAAAGTTCCATATGGTCTATGTTATAGTATGGTTGTTGGTAGTTGCTATCGTGAATGTGTTGTGGATGTCTGAAAGTATAATGTCTAGCCTATATAGTTTTGAGTAGTACTAAAACATTTTTTAGTATAAAATACTAGACTATTATTTAGGTTTATTATATTTATTTTAGAGGTAATTTTTATTTACATTCACTTCAATTCAATTTAACAGTCATTTAAGAAAAATTATTTCAACTTAATAATTTTACAAAGTAAGTAATGCTTTCGTGTTGATATTACCTAAGCTTTTAATCACTTATCTCTATAACACATTCCTTTACGTGAATCCGGTATGCATTGAAAAGTTTCGTACACTTTGAGTTAGTGTTAGACGCTAAAACATAACATTGATGAGATTAAAACATTTACAGATTTTCTGTTGAACTTACAAGTGGAATACAGGCAGTAAACACAGACTTTTTTATAATTAAAATAACTTTTCGCCGTTATTTTTATTTAATCTTAATGATCTTAGTAGGCCTATTATTGTTTGAATAATTATTTTTTATACAGTTTTAATTAGTATTTTGTTAATTTTTTTAATTTACCGTTTTTAGATCCCACCCTTGTATTCCGCCGTCCTCAGCTGACAGTGAATCGCCGGCATTAAACTTATCAAATTGCTTACCGGATTAGGGCCACACTTGGGCTAGGTTGTTGGAAGAGCTGGGTGACTTTTATGTAACTGCTTGTTTTGAAATAAACTTAGGGCCTACATTGAAACAAATTGGAAATGTACATTGCTGTGATAAAATTCTATGCCAAATATGAACTCAATGCAACGATTCGTTACGGAAATAAAACTTTTTAAGTGTAAAAAACAATATGGTCAGAAGCGGGTAATCAAAGTATCTTAGGACATGCTTACATGAACCCTTGATCATATGAGTAACCTCTGAATTACGGTATTGAAACTTTTTTGTGAACCTTTATGTAAAAGCAATCGGAATGGACAGTTTGGTGAAACAGGCAATACAAATTTAATTTGGGCTTACTATAAAATTCATTAACTCGTTAAAAGACGCATTAAGAGAATCCTTATTCAGAGTAACTCATCTTTTGGATAAATATTCCTTATTGCAGCAGAAATGCGTACTAAGTGAAGTTCCAATGTAATTTCAGATTTTTTCCTTTCCTTTAAAACACCACAGGAATGTGCATGTAGCCTAAGTTTAATTCCTTGAAGCGTTCTTAGAAAGTATAGGTTAATCCCTGATTCCTCTATGTAAACTCTTGTATTTTTCCTGTAAATCCAATGGCAATTATTAGGCTATGTAGATTTACTACCTTATAAGCAAGTTATACCCCTAGAGAATGTGCATACCAAATTAAATTTGGTCCCGTTATGTTAATAAATAAGCAAGATATAGGTTTTGTTGATTTTCCATAAGAGTAACATGGGAAACCCATCATTGAATTTCCTCGGTAATCAATTAAGCTAGTTATAAATTCTAAATATTGAATTTTTTTGTTTTTACAATTTCTTTTTTATCTAGTTTTAGTTAAAAGTCTTGAATTTTAAAAATTGAGGTCGAAAATGCTAAAATTTCATTTTTGATCCTTTTAAAATAAAAACCCTTTACCATAGTCCGATCGTGCTGGGTTTACCATGATTACTACCGTAGTAGAATATTACCTATAGTGAAAATCACTAAAATACATGGCTAAGCGCGAAAAATAGAAGCTTTTCCATAATCAGTTTAGTTCTGAACCAAACATCGATTCACGCTGCCATACAACCAAAGTTTGGCTAACAACTTACAAAGTTTTAATGTAATGATCAAGTATGTATAATGTTATATTAATAAAGATGTTTTCTCTACTGCTAATATTTTCATAAAAAACCAAGGGTCCTTAAAATTTCATAACTTTTCCTTCTTGTGGTAACAAATTTGACTCATCCGTCATGTCTGCTGGATTTTGTGGATATTCTCTCTGTTAAATATGTACTAGAAATCGCCCACTGGTCGAAATTCGACCAAAAATTCATTTGATCTTGAGCAATTAATGTTAAAATGATCTATAAATTAAACATCTGTTCTTCCATATATATGTTAGCATTTGTTATTATAACAGCTGTCTTATGATTCAATCAACTATCCTTCTCCCATAAGATTAACATTGAAACTTTGAAAGCCTGTAGGGCGTAACCCCGTGGTCGGATGAGAATTAAAACGTGATTCTGCTCATCTACAGCATAATACCTTTCTAACGGTATGCGCGGATTTCTCCTACGATGCACACAAGCTGAGGAAAAAAGGAGGAAATGAAACATGCTTGCGTATTAATATATAGAATTAAAGTATTGGGAACCAAAATGTTGGATAATATGTTTTAGTTTAGCATATTCATACTGCATCAAAGGTCTTTGGTTTTTTAGAAATTTTTTATGAACACATAAAAATGTAAAATAGAATTCTAAGAACTACTCTTTGTAGTGATATATATTAAACCCTCATCAACTTTTGGTAAAAGGCTCCAATGATGTAAGTTTATGGAAGGCTACATCCATGCGATGACGAGAGGTTCGGGCTATTATGTAAATGGCGGTCGTCGAGTTAATATAGGGTGCTCCTCTACAAGATGCTCCTTTGACGATTTGTACCTCTACTTTTATGAGTATAAAACTTATAGGTTTATTTAATAATTGTTTTTATATGACTTATATATTGATACACAAATATCTAACCATTCCAAATTAGAGGTAAAGTAACCTATTATCAATCATTTTACGTTCATTTATGTTTAGTTCCAAGTTGTTTTAAACTTTAAATATAAAGTTTTTTTAACATCCTCTATTTTCTTTAACAGTTGACAATAATTTCGTATCCATTAAAACCCAAACATTTTCTGAATTAACTAAACAATTTTTAACAATACTCTATATACTGTTTCAGAAATACATGGTACTTGGAGAAACGTAGTTTGCTCCCTTAACTCACATTTAAAAATAATTTATTCTGCTGCGCCAAAATTGTATGCTGAAGCTTGTTGGAGTTGTAAAATACCGCTATAATCTTAAACAAATTACGAAAATCAGAATTCGCAAGATGTTTTAAAATTTATTTTTATGACTTTCCACATTAAAAATAAATATATTTTGATACTTTACTGGAAGGATTAAATAAATATGTCAAGGAATGTTAAAGCTAACTTGTATTTCATTACTTACTTTTAATACCAACTTAATTTAGCATATATGTGGGGGAATGTTTATAACCAATGCACGATATATAACTACTGCGTAATGATCAGTTAACTTAATAATTATAATTAATAGGGTCTAATTATAACCTTAATTATAATTAAAGTGAGATGATAACAATACAATAATATTACAAGTTTCAAATAAGATTGCTAAAAACAAAACTTTAAGCGTTTATCTAAGCAACAAGTTTTAATAGACTGCCACTGCACAGATTTACAGTTCAATTCGGTGGCCAACTTCTAATACAAGTTAATTCCTTTCAGTTATTTTATAGTTTAGTGTTGATAAATTAATAGTTTTTATTCACACATTATATTACTTCTTGTGGCTTTTTAATCTCGAATGCAGTATAAATATTTTTAGGTTATAATTCATCTTAACTTTAATAATATACAAAATTTATTCTGCTGTACCAAAATTTTACACGAAGCTTGTAAGGATTTTAAATAAATTATTTATCATGCGATTTTGTGGTAAAACAATTAATTAATTTTACTTTATCTACATCACCAAGCTAATTTTATCTTTATCATCGTACCTTGCTTTCTTACATATTTTCTTTTTATTATCTACCTCTTCTTCCTAATTCAGTCGAGGCCCCCCTCCATACAATATCCGTACAAATGAAATAATTAATTGGCAAATAGCTTCTAGAGACTAGAAGTGATCGAATCAAAGACTATTTATCTTCTTCTTCTTTTGAATGAAAATATTTATTTACACAGTGCCACTAAAAACTGGATTTAGTTGATACCTCATTAGATATAATATTTATTATTAGCCTATATTGTAATGCTATATAATTGGGCATGTACTTCTTTCATACCATTTGGTAAATAAATTAACCGAATCATATAACAGTCTTTAAACTATAAAAGGTTTACCGTTTGTAACTGAGATCTCAAAACGATGAAGCGAAATTGCACTTTCTATAGGTCTATAGATACGTGTGTAGTTGTCGGCGAGAAGAGTAGGATGGGTCCAAGATAAATAGAATTTCTTACGAACATTTTTTACAAAATCCATAAAGAATAATAGGCCATAAAAATAAAATTTATATAAAATGAATAATAATAGGTATTAAAATACCCTGTTGGATTAAAACCACCTGTTTTCGGCCCTTTTTTTACTTCTCTGCAAATTAATAAATACATCTGTTTATTTATTTAAAATATTACTCAAATAACTGATAGTAAACAAACCTCAAAGGGCCAAAAGAAATATGTAGGCCTACTACTTGTGTAAGGACCCTATAGTGTATTTGAACATTGATAAAAGACGCCAAATACTATTTCTTATTTGATAGTTTACAAAAGAAATATAATGTAACCGGGACTGATAAAATACCCAGTAAAGATTATTTAGTATGTTTTGCTTTGGCATTTTTGGTGGTAATGTGATGAAATTGCCCATGAAAATTAATATTTATTTGGAGGAAAAATATCAAAATCATAAAAATCTATGTTTTTTTTACATCCATCCATGTACTTGGACATTTAACATCCGTATAGGGTACATGTTGCATAAACAAACTCAAATGAACACACACTTGGTTTCACAAAGATTAATACTAATTTAGACAAATCTATATATTGCAAATACCAAGCATTATCATAATGAATAAAGTACCTGGAGGCCGACAATTTGATTGGTAAACTCAAACAGCAATATAGAAATACCAGTTAGGCCTACAGACAGTGCGCTAAAATGCCAGATGCTTTTGCAAGGCTTATTTCTTGTATAAGACGAGCTCGTTCGCTTCGCTCACTCATCTTTCAGACTGCTTCAATCAAGGCATACGGGTGCTGACTCTGGTGTATATTTGTTGAAACATATGTTAAACCTTTAACACGTGGATTCTAATAGGTCTATTATTTAGTTGATTCTAATACATTATTGTATTATTTAGTTAATTATTTAGTTATTATTTAGTTATTATTTTTATTATTATTTATTTATTATTTAGTTAATTATTGTATTATTTAGTTAATATCTGTTTTTATCACTCTTACTTATGCTTTTGTTTTTAAATTCAAAGGCAATTTTACAAATTTATTAGTTGTTTTATACTTTTACATAAATTTTATTTAGATAAACATTCATAATCAGTAATGTGAAGTACAATTTAAAAAATGTAATTTATTTTTATCATACAGTAGTAACATTTATTAATTTAGTAACTGGCTGCCATGAAAAAGCACATGTGTACACTGGAACACGTGGTCTGCACTTTGACAGTTGAGTCAGCTGTTTTCATTATTTCTTTGTTTTAATTTTTATCTCCATAAAAATTTTTTAATTTCAATTAAATGTTATAAAAAAATGAGATTTTCCCTGACATAGAGACCTGTATTTATATTATTTTTGTCCTAGAAGTACGCTATTTGCAAAGTTTGGAGAAAATCGTTCTAGCCATTTTTGAGATCCATGTGCAAACATACATACAAATATACCTTACTCGTATTAGAGTATAGGAAAATCGTTCGAGGCGTTTTTGAGATCCGTGTGCATATATACATATCTACATTCATATAAATATACGTTACTTGTATTAGAGTATAGGATAGGATGCATTACGGATATTTTGTTCTTTGTCAAAGATTGAAAGTATATAGCATATATTTGTATGACAAGTTAACAGTTATGTTTTTCTCCCTCCACAGGTTATATAATTTGTTTTTGTTACAATGTTAAAATTATCATGTTTTACATATTAAACATGAACAGTTTTTCTATTTTTTTCATTCCCACACACAGTTAAACTCTGTGTAGGGACTAATTTAGGATATTCCATGTGATTTATAAAATTGTGGTTAAGTAACTTAAGTAGCTTGAACATTAAAGCCTTAATGGCTCGGTTCCCAATCCTATAATGAGTCAAACCAAATGTGATTGTTTAACTTTTATTAATTTCACAATAATATATTACTTATTTAAGCATTTTCATATGATATAGTAATACTTTAAAACTAATAATGATTTACAATTGGAATTTAGTTATCTGTATAAGTAAAACCGTACCTGAGTAACATCAATGTATACAGAACCGAATAAGTAGGGACATCCTTATGGGGAAGTGAGAACGCCGCCCCCGAAACACAGATAGCACCACCAAGACGTAATTTTTATTGAAGGATCAAGCTGATTGGTTGAATGGAAACAGATGGCTAGAATAATTTCGCAGACATTTGTTATTGTTTGATTCTGTTGTAAACAAATACGCTCATCTTGACTTTTAAGAGGTTGAAAGACCGCTTCCAGTGACAATAAAGGCGAAGTAATCCTAGCATCAGCGCTTTATTTTACTCTGGTTTTCGGGCGCAAAACTAACATTTTTTAACATGGGATGTCCCTACTTATTTGGTTCTGTATACATTGGTAACATCGAAGAGTAGGGGCAAAGATATCGACAGTATCTCAGCTCACAAAATGTGATGTCATAAATTATCGAACTAGAATATTCAGATCAAGTCATTGTATGAATTATTGGAGTGTCCTAGATTTGCAGGAAATATATTTTATGAACTCTCAATTGCACGCCTTCTATTTATATGATTTCTAGATTTCTAGTTTTTTATCACAAGTAAATGTTATTGTTATGAAATACTGATTTATGTAATCAGCTGTTGTATTTATTTACTTCTTGTTTATATTCATACTTGTTTACCTTTCCAACTATGTAACATTTTTAGTCGATTAAAGCCTTATTATCTTAAAATACCCTCGTCACAGCAGACCTGCGTACTCAGCGAATTTCCAAAGAATTATTGTTTCAACACCAAAGAACTTTGTGGCTTTCTTATATAATGAATAATCTTTACAAGGAAATATAATATATTTAATGGAATTATATTTCTGAGTAAATTATTTTTATTTAATAATTTATATATTAATATTTATATTGCAATAAATGACTTTTTTTAAATTGTAATAAAACTGCATATCCAAAGCTTCTATGCAAAAGGAATGATTTGTTTACAAATCCCAAAACATAAACATTTCAAATTTGACAAACATGCAGAAGACAGCTGATTAGCTGATTAGGAACCTTATTATCCTATCCCCATCTCTCTTGCACCCATTATACACTTATTTTCCATGAGAATACCATGGGATTTAGCATGTAGGTTTGCTGCCATGTGGGTTTTTGATCAAATCTTAATTACTCACCACCTATTGAAGGTTTAAAAAAAATTTTATTGATTTATGTTGATAAATAAGTGATATATATCTTTTTAAAGATTTACCCATAAGAATAACATGGGAGACTTCATTTGAATTTTCTCTATAACCAGTTAAGCTATTTTAAAGATTCAAAATACTAAATTGTTTGTTTTTTTAAGCTCTTTTAAATGGTTTTAGTTAAATTTGAAAATTTAGGCCCAAAAATGCCAAAAACCCATTTTTGACCCCTTTGAAACCCCATAAAACCCCGTTCCCATAACCCGACAAAGCTGGTTCGCGAACTCATGAAAATAGACCTGGTCTTACACCTTCATACCAAATTTCATCAAAATCGGAGGTCCCCTTCAAAAGTTATCGGTACCACGGACATATATATATATATATATATATATATATATATATATATATATATATATATATACATATATATGAAAATAAACGAACGGTGTTTTGGCTTCTGGGGACCTCAAAATGAAAAAGTAAGTGGTCCCGGGCTTAGGTCTTACCATGGCTACTACCGTAATAGCGTATTCCCTATAGGGAAATTCGCTAAAAGGTATCTTTAATTACAACAATTTAATCAACTACAAAAAAAAAAAAAAATGCAAAAGCTTTTAAAACCAGAGAAGTTTAATACAAATCCAGAAGACCCTTCTGCAAGTAGAGCAATCAAACACTGGTTCAAAACACTTGAAAATTTCATAACTGACTCAGAAGTAGCTAAAGAAAAGAAACTTAACGTGTTGATTAATTTTCTTTCTTTCAATGTCTATGAGTACATTTCTGAAAGTTCCACATATGAGTCAGCAGTTGAAATTTTGGAAAATATTTATAATTCCAAGAAGAATGAAATTGATGCTCGACATATGCTAGCAAATCGCAAACAGAAGAAAGAAGAGAGCATAGACAAGTATCTACAAGAGCTTAAACTTCTCAGCAAAGATTACAACTTTCACGCCGTAGATGGGAATACTTATCGAGATGAATCCGTTCGTGATGCCTTTATAAGTGGAATTATGAATCCCAATATCCGCCAAAGACTCTTAAGCCGCGTCCGCACTGGGCGAACATTCGTGGCGAACTTGTTCGGCAAACACAAAAACCAACAAACATTCTTAACTAACAATTAACCGGCCATATGATTTACATTCTAAAGGCTTTAGCAACGAACAAACAAATGTTCGGAAGAACTTTGTTCGGCGAACATGTTCGGCCAGTGCGGACGCGGCTTTAGAAAAGTCATCCTTGACATTGAAAGAGGCACAGGACATTTCACGTTCGCTTGAGTCTGCACAAAAGAGCTGTGAAGCATATGGATCTTCAAACCAAACTGAAGTAATTTATTGCAACACCTCATCAACACTGCCCGATCAACCGAATAATGATATGGATCATGAGGAATCTCCTACTTCAGCTGCTGTACCGAAAAACTCAAAACAGAAGTGTTTCTACTGCGGTGGCCGGCGTCATTTTTCTCGAAACGACTGTCCTGCCAAATATGCTACTTGCGATGGCTGTAAGAAAAAGGGACACTTCGTGAAGGTATGCAGGTTAATGAAAGCTAAAGGTAAGACCATTAATGCCTATTCCTTGGTAATGCCCCCGTTTTCATGTGCAGCTGCTTCCAATGGGCTGTCAAAAGCAGTTGTATGGGGTAATGTAAATCAAATACCTGTTGAATTTTTGGTTGATATGGGGAGTAACGATAGTTTCATAAACCGAACTATTGTGATGGTAATTTTCATTTAATTCCAGAACCAAAACAGGTATCTATGGCTTCTACATCTCTGAAGTCACCTATCAAAGGGTATGTTTCTGCAAACCTAGAATTCTCTGACCATACTTATGAAAATGTAAAACTATTTGTTATCGACAATCTGTGCTCTGACATCTTGGTTGGTCATAGTAGTGTGTTTTGGTTACTTCTGGACCGGAAGTCGTGCCATCTGCCCGAGCAGCTGCTCGAGCAGATGGCGTCAGATGCTGGGGTGCAGATGGCGAGAGCATATGCCCTGAATTTGAAGTAGAATTGGGCATGAATTAAGAGTTAATTTAAAACTGAAATTTAACAGTTATAACTGGGGCTTGGAAAGTATGTCAAGGTCATCCAGAGTAAGTTTTAAAAAAGCCTATCCAACTATCACCAGAAATAGTTTTAAGTTGAAGTAGTTGGTGATAGCGGGATAATTGATTCGTGCCATGGGAGAGGTGTTTCTCGTTTGAAAGTTGGCGATCGAATGAGAAGCGCCGCCTAGGGAGAGGGCTTATAAAATGGCAACCTTCCCCCCACCACCCCTTCCCCCACTCCTTTAGACCAATAACCGGTCGCCGACTCTATGTGGTGAAACTGAACTAGACATGGCGGCCGCCATGGATAATTCTAACCTCAAATCTTAGCTCAGCTGAACAGAATAGAGAAGGATGAAGTAGGAATTGTGGTTAGAGCACTTATATAAGGAATAGTGGGGGTAAAATAAAAAAACTTGCTGAACACAGTCGATAGGTGTAACAAGTTCAAAATTGTTGAAGTGTAACATAGAATGCAAAATGTTGTAAATAACACTATCATCAACATTAACCTGCGAAGTCTTTGAAGAGTATAATGGGTTAAAACTGTACTTCTTCCTAACTCTATTTAAATTAGTTCTACAATTTGAAATTGAAGGTTTAGAAGTATTCCGTAATATGTGTTGTGTTCGCAAAAGCTTTAACTTTAAACATTGTGCAACCATCATAATTGATGTGTTACATTTAGAAGTTAAAAGAAGACTGAGATATAAAATGAAGTGTAAAAGAAATTGAAACAGAACACTATAGTAGTAATATTTGAGGTTAGAATTAACTAGACTCATTTAATGAAGTGGCTAGGAAGCCACATGCTGATGAATGGTAAATTGCATGTTAGAAGTAACGAAGTAGTCATAAAGTAAAACTAATGAGAGGTGATGACTGTGTGGATGCAAGGCAATGAATGTTCGCGGCGCGATAAACTATCCCCCTTTTATAGAGGCAGTAATAACCCAAGCCAAATGCCGGCAGATGCCGACCAACTACCTGGTTTTATAGCGGCAATTACTCCGGGCAGCTGCCGGACAAATGGTAAGAGAAGTAGGGGGTTTTGGGGCAATGACCGGAAAGGTCAATGACCCCCCCCTCCCCCCCTCCCCCCCCTCCCTCCCCCCCTTCCCCCCCCCTCCCCCCCCCGAAAAAATGGAGCACCCCCCCCCCTTCCCCCACCACTCCTTCCCCCACTCCTTCAGGCCAATGACCGGTCACCCGGTCATCGTCGGTCGCCGACTCTATGTGGTAAAACTGAACTAAACATGGCAGCTGCCATGGATAATTCTAACCTCAAACCTGCTGCGCATGCAACGAGTTCTCCGGATCGGAATAGTGACTATGCTATTGCGCATGCGCCTAGTCCTGTATTACTCACTTTAGCGCTACTGCACATGGATAATTCTAACCTCAAACCTTGGTTTTGCGTTGCTGTGCATATGCTGCTCCCCACTCCTTCGCCTTCCTTTTACACTGCTGCGAATTGGACTGGATTGAACACTGTACTGGAGTGAAAAAACTTCCCCCACCATTTGAGAACCCGAGGAGCGATACGAGCCCGATCTTCGCGTCAGTCGTCAACAAACTTTCATAGCGAAAGGTTGTTGGCGACTCAGCAAGAGGTTTCAAATATATAGTAGGTCTATATATATTTGAACTTCTTATACTACGTTGCGTTTTTTAATGCAATGTGGTATGTGTGTGTGTTTAGTTGTATTTAATTTAAGAAATAAATTGCGCATTGCGATGTTAGTTTTAAAATCAATGGATTATTCACCAATTGTTATTTTAAATCATGGAAACAAAATGGTTACTTTCAGTGAAACTACTTGGGAATCTCTCATGAAACATTTACATCTTTTGGAGTGCTATTTAAGTAACAACACATTTGGAAGAAGAACAAGATTAAGTTTATTGAATCAAATATTGAAGTTGATATAGTAAAACATCGTGGAGGACAAATTGTTCGCTTCAGAGATTTAACTACACATAATGTTAAATTATATTTCACTAAAGAAGAATTTTACACTTTAAGTTGTACTACCGGTCCCGTCACCAGATATTTGAAACAACTAATATTTTCAAGTGCAATAATTAAAGACTATCTAATTGATACATTGGACAAAAAACCTTTTGTTCCAATTTTATACGGTCCCGTGGATACTTCAATCTTTAATAGAATACCTCAAGAAGTTGAAATGTGGAGACAATTAAACAACTATCACACCAATTTTAATATTGATGAAGTGGCACAAGAAGTGAAAGAAGAAGAACAATCCTGTCTGTTATAAACATCGGCTCATTCAATTTTTAAGTCAGTTGTTAGTAAGACTTCATCATGAATAAACGGGTTTCGTTTTCTAATGCGCCACATATAATGGAAGTTAAAAGAGGTATAATTGAATTTCAAGCTTTCCGAGGAAATGATGGTAATTTTATTATTAAAGAATTAGTAATCTTGGACATGAACACATCAGTAGTTTATCATTATTTGTTCAAACCTCCAGTACCATTTAATAGACTAACAACTAAAGCGAAAGTTACAAACAAATGGTTGAACAAACATTTTCACAACTTAAGATGGGATGAAGGTTTCATTAATTATAACATGATGCCGCACATTATGAATCATTATTGCAAAGAGTTTAAAATTATCTACACAAGGGGATTGGAAAAAGCAAATTGGATACAATCATTTACAAGCAACGAAGTGATTAATGCAATAATTGATAAAGATTTCCAATGCTACTTCAACGAACTTTGTATTTCATCAAAAAGTTTTAACATCGAAGGTCGCAGTGCGCTTTAAAGAATGCCTACCGCTTGAACAATTTCCTTCAACAAAGTGGTGGGTGTAGTGTCAGTAGTGGGGGTAGTGTCGATTATAAAAGCGAGAGCGCTACCATGACGCAGCATGAGTATTACTCTAACCTCCGAAGAGACAACATCTCCGACGGACATTCTTATTAACAAGAAGATTAACAACAACATCAAGATGGCATCACAGAACTTACTTCAAAGTTTAGTTGATCAGTTCAACGCTCATTCTAAATCATCAATTCTACCTACAAAGAAATGTTCTGAACAAAAAGAAGAAAAACACTACATCATTCATACGATTAAGAAATGGAAACTTCAGTAGGTGATGCTATTAATTGCACATTGAGCGAGGCTCCATATACAGTTGGTGATGAACCAAAATTTCAGATCTTCCTACCAAGACGCTTTGTACAACTTCTTCAAAATGAAGATCTTCGTGTAGTTCAACCCGGCGCACTCTATTTGGTTTCGCACGGACCAAGTGGAAACAACTCAACTGAACTAACTATTCATGTAACACCTACTACTGATTAGTTTGTACATAACATTGTAACTATTTGTTTGTAATTGTTTTTCAATAAATATGATATAAAGAAAAAACAAAAAAATTAAAAGAAGCAACATATTGTGATGTCTTTGTACATTACAATATGTTGCTTTTTTAAAAAATTCCACGGGATGACCTTGACCCACTTTTGTGTGATTATAAAAGCGAAAATCTACTTGTGAAATTCATCAGTCTACGACTACCTTTCGTACCGTACACATCTCGCTCACTCTATCGCTTAATATAAAAACTAAAAGATGTCTCTCAAGTCAAGTGTGCATCTTATGATACCGACACCATTACAACTTTTGAACAACTCGAAGATTTAACCAACGAAATGCGAGTTTTACTTACCGGTGGTTATCACTTAACTGTTGATGTTAGTGCTACTAATACAAGGATGTTCACTAAAACAAAATATTGTGATGATGAAATATTTATTTCTACACACCTACAACTTCTTCATCGCCAACTGGTCAACATAACATCAAGTTCCAAAAGTATTACCAATGTTGAATAACTTTTGACAGACAAAACTACAACTAAAGAATCACATGATCAATGTGAGTTAATAAAAAGGATGTGATACTTGTATAAATAATCATTTGCTTCTCAGCTCTCACCACGACAAGACCTATTTAAGAAAATGTTGTACAGAATGATGATTCAACTTGATGAAAAATCTATGGAAAAGACTACAACACCATTGAACAAATGACCCAAGATTTAGATGTATTAACTAAAGAAGGATATCAAGCTAAATTAATTTTAAAATTTCCTGAAGTACATCCATTATCAACAGAAGAACTTGTTGCTATGGCTAAGGCGGAGAGAGAGAAAAAGTCTGAAGAAAACAAAGAAAACAAACTTCCTAAATTTTAATAATCCTTACACTTGTAAGGTATAATTTTTTAAAACTCCATTTGGATGACCTTGAAATTACCCCACCACTTTTCACAGTACATAAAACTCACTATTCAACACTATACACTCTTATTCTTTCACTGGACTCCGCAGCGTCAACATGGAAGAGCAAAAATACAAGTACAAACCTCGTTACTGTTGTGAACAACAGTGTACAGATTTAGGACCAATGATGGTGGATGGGTTAGCTTGTACTAAATGTGAATTCTTCGGATCTTGTTATTGCAAATGCAAAACAAAACAACTACCACCACCGGAATTGCGAACTTTCAAATTTTACAAATCAAGATATTTTCATACATATTGTCCTCAAAGATGTTTTAAATTTCACCCTCTAGATCTTGCTCATTGTCAACGCACCAATTCTCATCAAGATGATTTTTGTACACATATGATAAAAAGATGTAAATACAGATCAGATTGGTATTCCGATCCTGTAGAACCATCAAATGTGTAATTTCAGTTTTACACTCTTTTTAAAACTTCATTTGGATGACCTTGAGATTTCCCCCACCACTAGTTCTAATTTTTATATAATATTAAATAATTCCACTTCCAACACTCTAACTAACAACATGGAAAACAAATTTATCAAGTTTGAACATATAATAACTGACAGGGAGGAGATGGAAGAATTGTTTCAAAACTTACTTTCTATCATTGATGAATATCCTATAAGATGGTTCAGAATTGTAGTTCAATATTTAAATCCTGGTGAATTGTTTTCTTCATCGAGTGAAGAGGATGAAACAACTACTTCGGTTCAAATAATTGAATTAAAAGACGAAGAAGAAGAACTAAACATTTTATTCAATCATAAGCTCAAGGTTCCCCATATAAAAGCCCCCTCCCTAGACAGCCCCCCTCCCTAGACGCCTGCTCAAGGTCGCCATTATATAAGCCCCCTCCCTATGTGCCGATCCTCATTCCATCCCCGACTCTTCAACGATGAACAACTCTCCTTTGGCCCGAATGAATTCTAGTTTTGAAATAAACTCTAAAGAAGAGTTACAAGACATTTTTAATATTTTACAAGAACTTGTAGATAATTTTACAACCATCAAAATGAATTTGGAAATAACATACGATTGTCCTATTTGTGATAAAGTTGAAAGTTTGGACGAAGACAGTTTACTAAATCTAACTCCTGCACCATCTGACACTACTGATGGTAATAACGAAGAGCAAAATATTTCCCCCACCACTTCTTTATAATTCTTCGCTCCCCCCACCACTTCTTTATTTAACTAACATTTCTCGCTTTCACTTCTCATTCCGTCTTCGACTTTTGAACTATCAACATCACTTGTTTTAAAATTTCAAATACTAACACAATCATGATGGATATAATGGATGAAGTTCCCTTCATAACTAGAATGGAAGAGGATAAATTGAAATTGGAAATTAAACGATTGGAAATGGAACGGGAAAACCAACTCGAAATGTTACGTTTGTTCAAGCTTTTCAAATACATCATCTGGGGACTCTGCGTTTACCTTCTCATCGTCATTGGTGTTTGCATTTACAACTCTGTAGTTCATCACAAAAGTTCAACTTGTTTAAACTCTGCTGTTGCACATTAATTGTATGTTCACAAATAAAATTCAAAAGTTACTTCAACCTATCCCACTATCACCAACTAGTTCAACTTTGAACTATTTCTGGTGGTAGTTGGATAGGCTTTTTTAAAACTTACTCTGGATGACCTTGACATACTTTCCAAGCCCCAGTTATAACTGTTAAATTTCAGTTTTAAATTAACTCTTAATTCATGCCCAATTCTACTTCAAATTCAGGGCATATGCTCTCGCCATCTGCACCCCAGCATCTGACGCCATCTGCTCTAGCAGCTGCTCGGGCAGATGGCACGACTTCCGGTCCAGAAGTAACCAAAACACACTACTGGTCATGATATAATGAAATTGCATTCTTCAGTAAACCTTGATTTCGGAGGAGATAAATTACCTCTGCCTATTTGTCATGTTGCTTGTGCTTCTGTTGAACCACCGCGCCTTTTTCTTAATTTATCACCTGACTGCAAGCCTATTGCAACTAAGTCTCGCAAGTATTCTAATGATGATGAAAAGTTCATCATCTCTGAAGTGCAAAAACTCCTTCAAAATGGTATAATTGAAGAAAGTTCATCTCCCTGGCGTGCCCAAGTGCTTGTTACCAAAAGCTCATCTCATAAAAAGCGATTAGTAATAGATTACAGTCAAACTATAAATAAGTTCACTTTATTAGATGCCTACCCTTTACCTAATATTGAAAATATAGTTAGTAAAATAGCAGAAAATCGAGTTTTCAGTACTATAGATTTAAAGGATGCCTACCATCAAATACCAATTTCGGAACATGAAAAATTCTACACAGCATTTGAAGCAGCTGGAAAACTGTATCAGTTCTGTAGGGTTCCATTTGGTGTGACGAATGGTGTATCAGCTTTTCAGCGCACGATTGATAAAATTATTTCCACTGAAAAACTAGAAGGGGTGTGGGCTTTCATTCATGATATAACTGTAGCTGGTAAAACTCAGTCAGAGCATGATGAAAGGCTGAATAAATTCTTAGAGGTAGCTAAGAAATATAATATTACTCTAAACAGTGAGAAAAGCAAATTTTCTCAAGACACAATATCGACCTTAGGATATCAAATTCGCTACCAGTCTATGCAAGCTGACCCAGAGCGTCTGAAACCTTTGTTAGCTTTGCCGTTGCCATTTAATGCTTCTCATTTAAAACGTGCATTAGGGATATTTTTGCACTACTCAAAGTGAGACAAGATTCGGCCTTTAATTGATTGCAAATCTTTTCCTATATTGCCCTCTTCTAAGCCAGCTTTGGCATTTGAGGAAATTAAACAAGACATAGGAAAGTCAATACTCACCGTAATTGATGATCTTTCACCATTAGTTGTGGAAACAGACGCATCAGACTTTGCTATCGCAGCAACATCGAGTCAACAAGGTAGACCTGTCGCTTTCTTTTCAAAAACGTTGACCGATTGTGAAAGACGACATTCCTCCATTGAGAAGGAAGCTCTAGCCATAGTTGAATCTCTGAAGAAATGGAGACATTTTCTCATTGGACGGCATTTTCTATTGATTACCGATCAACAAGCTTTGTCATTTGTGTTCAACAGTCGGCACACCAGTAAAATTTAAAACGAGAAAATCACTAGATGGCGTCTAGAGTTGTCATCTTATTATTTTGACATACAGTATAGACCAGGAAAAGAAAACATCACAGCCGATGCATTTCCAAGTGTATGTGGAGCTGTCACTAACATAAATTGTCAGGACAAGCTTTTTGCACTTCACCAGTCACTCTGTCACCCTTGTAGGCTATTACAAGAATGTACCATTGGACAAAGAGTAAAAATCTTCTTTACTCAGTAGATGATGTTAAAACAATGAAAAACAAATGCCCGATATGCGCTGAGATTAAACCCGGATTCTATAAGACTACAAACGCTCACCTAATCAAAGCAACAAAGCCTTTTGAGCGGCTAAATGTAGATTTAAAGGGACCATTGCCATCTTGCACAAGAAATCGATACCTGCTGACTATAATCGATGAATATTCACGCTTCCCATTCGCATACCCTTGCAGTGATATATCCTCAAACACAGTAGTTCGTTGCTTGGAAAATCTGTTTTCAATATTTGGAATGCCTAGCTACATTCATTCTGACAGAGGGACATATTTTCTTTCCAAGGAACTCAGGGATTACCTGCATGAAAGAGAGATAGCCACTAGTCAAACAACTCCATATAATCCCGCAGGAAACGGTCAAGTGGAAAGTTTCAATGGGACATTGTGGAAAAGCAATCTTGTTAGCTCTTAAGTCCAGATCCTTAAAGGTAGAGCAATGGTAAGTTGTACTCAACGATGCATTACATTCCATAAGATTGCTCTTGTGCACTGAGACCAACAGTACTCCACATGACAGGTTTTTTATGCATCCTCGGCGGTCACTCAATGGCACTTCGCTTCCAGCTTGGCTTATGGAGCCTGGACCAATATTCTTAAAAAGAAACGTTCGGACATCAAAATTTGATCAACTAGTAGAAGAAGTTGAGCTTATTGATGCCAACCCACACTATGCTTTGGTAAAACACAATGATGGAAGGCAGTCGACTGTATCTCTCAAGCATTTATCTTGAAGGGGGGATACGAGTTTACTAGACAACCAAAACATACCATGTCAACCAACCCTAAAGGATGTTTCTCAACCGAACTTCAATCCAGAGCCGAACGTCCCTCCAGAGTTGAGTGTCACTCATGAGCCAAACGTCACTTCAGAGCCGAACGTCCCTCCAGAGTCGAACGTTACTTTGGAGCCGAACATCACTCCAGAGCTACAGGTCACTTTACAAAATGACATTCAAGAAAACGATTTTCAAGAAAGGCCAAAAAGATCAAGAAAACCGCCGACCTACCTGGCTGTTTACGTAGTTTAAGTTTTGAGGGGGAGAATGTTATGAAATACTGTTTTATGTAATCAGCTGTTGTATTTATTTACTTCTTGTTTATATTCATACTTGTTTACCTTTCCAACTATGTAACATTTTTAGTTGATTAAAGCCTTATTATCTTAAAAAGGTATCTTTAATTACAACAGTTACACTTCTCAATGATACTTTAAGATTAACACGGAAACACGCATATTGTAATAATTGTACTATGGGTGCAATTATTAAAGCTAAGCACTATAGTGTAGGGAGAAGGTCGTTTTGACAACCTGGCTCCTAGACAACCTGGCTACGTTAAGCGGGGTGTCCGGTGATTTCTATTTCCAGGGTAAACTTTATACTGTATTGGTCGTTTGCGTCGAATGGCGCAACTTCCAATTAAATCCCACGGGAAATTATCTTCTTCAGTATAATAGAACGACTCAATATTTATTTCCTTGTATAAATTGACACAACGGACCTCCAATATTTAATTATTTTATCATACAAGGATTTTAAAAGACCTTTCGTCTTTTAGCTGGAAGTGTAAGCATGACAAATCAATGGAGGTAATAAGTTAGTTGTGATTTATTTAAGACCTCATTAGTTACAAATGTTAAGTAAATAAAACGAATCGCCGGATAAGTAGTCTAACACCAATCATCAATTGCGAGTCCCAATCGTGTGTAGTTCTTGGCACCTAACCTAAAAAAGCTCCCATGCAGTCAACTTTAAATCGCTTTTCGAGCCGAAAGTGTACATTTTTATGTGGGTTATTTGGCAACACTAACATTTTCACTGTGAATCCTCAGCATGGTTAAAAACTGAGTCCACTTCACTAACTATTTCACTTACTTTAGGGGAATTACACAAAATGAGCATTTTTGATTAACTATGAAAGTAACAAAAATTAATACAGGTCTACATATTTCATGGTCCGATTATTTCAGACATGTGATAGAGCGCCAACTAACTGTCGCAACCTGTTGCAGCGTGTGCCCTTGAATCATCAATCCAGACCAGACCGACAACCACTCCCCAACTGTAACCCTTTATTCTAAAGAATTTTAGTGTAAAAACCACCCTTCCATCTAGGAGAAAACAGCGAGTCATCACAGTATCATCTGAGGCTCAGATGATTGTGTACCTACTTGTACAATAAAACCTAAAATTTATCATAGGTCAGACAAACGTCTTGTATATTTACTTAACCGCTGAGCGTTTAATGTTTTCAACTATTCATCCCCACTTTTACTTTATTTTGTCTCTTGGTTTTATTTGACTTATTTTCTCACTGATCTATTCAAAATTGTCTGGTATTATATGTATTCAAATCTTGTTCATCATTGCAAGTGGTCACAAAGTTGTTAAATACCGTAGTAAGACTATATTCATGCTATGGCGAGATCCAATGTAATTGGCGGTTGTTGGGGAGTTAATGTAAGGGTGGCCTCTACAATATGCTCCTTTGGATATAGATGTTATTTGAATATTTGAACAATTCACTCAAAAGTTAAATATTTCACTAACCAAATATATTCTTCAATAATGTCTAAAACTCAATGCAGTTGAAAGAGAATTGAAATTTTAAATATATATATATATATATATATATATATATATATATATATATATATATATATATATATATATATAGGCTATAAGCGAAATCCCAATCACTGACTCATCACGAAATCTCAGGAACTACCAAACGGATTTACTTGAAACTTTGAACATAGGTTCGTCTTGCCTTATAGGTGCTCACTAAGAAACGATTTTGCAAAATTCCTTCAGGGCTCCGCCCCACACGTCTTCAAAGTTACCATGTTATTCTTATGGAAGCAACATTTTTGTATTGAAACATATGATTCCATTAAAGGAATATTAATTTTATAAACAGGTGTTCTCATTCAAGTTATTGAGGGAAGATTGGTGATAAAACCTAGAGGATATTACTTAATTGCAGCGAGTGAGCTTAGCGAACAAGCTAAGCCTGACGGGGAGTGATTGTTGACTGACTCATCACGAAATCTCATGAACTAACAAACGTATTTACTTGAAACTTTAAACACAGGTTCGTCTTGCCTCTTAGGTGCTCACTAAGAAATGATTTTACAAAAATTTTTCAGGGCTCTGCCCCACAGGCCTTCTAAATTTCAATATAACGCTATCCGTTCGGCCAAATTTAAATACAAATTAAGAAACCGGCGCGGCGGGGTTGAAATTTGGAGTGATCTCTTTTTTCTTAGGTTCTCAATAAAGAAGTGCTTTGAATATCCCCTTTAGGGCTCCGCCTCACATTGGCTCACAATTGCTGTAGAGCCTACGTGTTGAAATATGACATGGACGATTCTCTTTGCTTATAGATTCTTAATAAGTATCTATCCAGTATCTAAAACAGTTTCTTAACTGTTTTACAAATATATTTTTTGAACCACTTAAGGGCTTTGCCCCATTGGACTTCAGAATTACTTAAGTTCCTCCGGGGTTGAAATTTAACATGGACGTTTCTTTTTTGCTCATGGGTGCTCCCTAAGAAACGGTTTTTCATATATAGTTTTCGAAGTACTGATACTTTAGGGCTCCGCTCCCCAGGACTTCAAAATTACTTTAGGGCCTCCAGGGTCAATATTTGATATGGACGTTCCTCTTTGTTTACTTACTAAAAAAAGGTTTTGCAAATATATTTTTTGAAATCCTTTAGGGCTTCACCCCACAGGACTACAAAATTACTTAAGGGCCTCTGGGGTCGATATTTGACATGGACGTTTTCTTTGCTATGGGTGCTCACTAAGAATAGTTTTCAAAGTTCTTTAGGGCTCCTCCCACAAGTCTAGAAAATTACTCTAGGGCTCACGGGGTTGAAATTTTACATGGACCTTCCTCTTTGCTCATAGGTGCTCACTAAGAAATAACTTTGTAATTTTTCTTCAGGGCTCCGCCCCATAAAACCTCAAGATTAGCATAGATCTTAGGGGTATAAATTTAATGGGATGTTCCGCTTTGTTGACAGGTGCTCACTACGAAATGGTTTTGTAAATATAGTTTTTGAAGTTCTTTAGGGCTACACCCCACATGACTTCGAAATGACTGTAGGGACTACAGGGTTGAAATTTGACATGGACATTCCTCTTTCCTCATAGGTGCTCACTAAGAAATAATTTTACAAATTTACTTTAGGGCTCTGCCCCCTTGAACCTCAAGATTACCTTAGATCCTACGGGTTGAAATTTATCGTAAACTATCCGTTTGGCTAATAGGTGTTCACTAAGTAACAGTTCTGCAAATATAGTTTTTTATGTTATAGTTTTTATGCAAATATGTTATAATTTTAGTTAGTTTTTTATGCAAATGTAGTTTTTAGGGCTCCGCCCCACACGACTTCAGATTGACTGTAGTGTAGAGCCTACGCATTTAAAATTTGACATGGTCGTTTTTATTTGCTCATAGGTTCTCAGGCCCTTTTCTATTTAAAAAACCTTTTCTTACTAAGAACAGGTTTTGCGAAATTCCTTCAGAGCTCCACTCACATTACTTCATTGTTTCAATGTCATTCTTTAAAAAGTAGATTTCATTGCTCTTTAAAAAGATTTTATTACCTATGAAATAAATTCAATCGCGGGCGAACCCGTGACGGGCAACAGCTAGTACTGTATAAACACCAAGCAATGTTTTAAAGAAAGAAGTGTAAATTTAACATGCACGTGTTCAAACTGGTGTATAGTGGTATGTTACACTTTGCAAACTTTTAAAACTAACAGCATCAAAATGGTTAGTAATTAATGCAATGTTATTGCTCAAATATAACTACACTCTCAGCTTAAACAAATGTAACATCAGATTTCCCTGGAGAGTTCCACTTTTAGATTTGCTGTTTACACATAACTTATGCATTTAGTTTCAAAGTTCAACATTTAAATTGTTTCATCAAATCCGTAGTTGAAAAAATAAATAGGTTGATCAAATACATTTTGTACGCTTTCCAAAGTTAAACAAACTATTTTCATAGTTTATTACATCTTTAAACTTTTAGTGATGACTTATTTGATATCTAGGCCTATCGAACACTACGTAATAAATTTGAGTGCCTTACTTTTGAAAAATTAAATTATGATTGTTGTAATAGGCAAATTGAAGACTTAAAATTAAGAGGTAAGTTTTAATTGAACGCTTGACACTGGGGGTTCTTCGTCTTGAAGTAGTTGGCCAAAGCCTAATATAACTTAGACCAAACAGTTTGCCTCTTGTTACCCTTGTTGAAGTATCTATAGTTACCATACCTCGAGAGCATAGATCAGATTAGTTGTAAAAAGTGCATTCTTAAGACCTTGTTAAGTTATGTATTGTAATAAAAAAAATATTATTATTGCAAAAAATTTAAATACAATTTTGTCAGCCAAAGAGTATGAAAACAATTTAATCTAAACATTATTTTCTCATAATTTATAGTAGAATGATGATATAGTATAGTTTTTCGTATTTAATAGTACTCCACACACAGAGAGAACTTACAACAGTGATATAAAGTTTTTTTTCTTTCTTTTTTTAAAATATTATTATATTTGCAATCGGTGTAATAATCAATCGATTTTGAGCTATACTTGAATAAAACACTCTATACAAAAGAACAAGAAAACATAGGATACTTGAAGAAAGTAATGAGTTTTTTAGTTGCAAAAAGAGTAAAAAATTTAGTTCCTATGACAGAACTATCATAATATTGCAATGAACGAACCAATCAAGTGTTAAATGTTTACCTGTAGCCTAAAACAAAACATAATAATATTGACTTGAGTATTAAATTGTTTCTTGTATTAAAAAGAAATAACAAAAATATATTTTGAAATGTGTGTGTGTGTGTGTGTGTGTGTGTGTGTGTGTGTGTGTGTGTGTGTGTGTGTGTGTGCGCTGAAAACTTTGTACTGCATCATTTTATCATTTTGTCTAGCTTACAAAACCTTTACAAAGACCGATCAAGAAGCTGAACGTATTGAAAATCTGAAATTTCTGTTACATTTAGTATTTCTGACGATCACAAACGATTCTATGTAACTAATAGAACAAGCTTAGGAAGACATCGTCAAATTATGTCATGGCCATTTGTAATTTATAGTGCCTACAATATTTCCTATACAGTAACTGACACTTAGAGGAATTCTTAAATTTTTCATTCTTGAAAAAGAGGCTGTACTAGACTTGGAATTATACCCAAAATATTCGTCTATTTTAGCGATCTAATTGTTCGGTGACCCAAAGAAATTTTTAAAATCATTTATTAATCTTACTCATATACTTGATTTTGATACTTAAATAAATTATATTTGATTCGGCCACAATCCTTTTACCCACATAACTTTTCTTAATTATTCTTAGTTTGCCTAGTTATGAAAACTAAACAAACGATTTTAACATAATTGAAAGTCCTTTGTTACTCTTGAAAGGTAGCCGAAGTATTTGCCACACGAAGCATTGAAGCAGAAGTTATTTCTTTAGAGACACCACGAGCGTATAATGGATATGTTAACCAACCAACCGTGAAGTCCCACATCTAGCTCAAATACATCATAAACACCGAATTCTAAAGTTAGTATTATTATTTTATGTAAGAGGTTACCTTGTTAAGCCGAAGTTAAATTACTTCCTGGAATCGCAGACTACGTAAAGCGGCTTGTTTGATCGCTCGGTACAAACAATGCAGGGCCACAGAGAGAGAAGCAGTGTGCTAGGCTATATTAACTAACTCTTCTCAGTAAATCAGTTGGGGATCAAACAACACAACAACTGTTTAAATTTGGAATTGTTAAATTATTATGGTTTTAATAATATTAAAACAGTTAAAAATTATGTGATAAAATATTATGATGTCTTGAATTTTCCCCTTTTGGCTGCGAACTAGGCAATATCCAAAAGTCTTTTTCCTAATCTTACATTAGCAACTACGTAAATATAGACATTTCATGTCCTTCTGAGTAAAATAAAGTCTCCGTGGTTGTTATATAAAATATATAATTGATGTAGGCTATCCCTTGTTTATTTTTATTGAAACTTAGGCCTATATGTGTTTCAATAAGGTTTCAAACTGTGCAACCCAAAGGTAAGCTGGTCATCTGAAGGCAGGTTTGATTTTATATTAGTAGGGTTTAAAATGTTATATTATTTTTTAGAAAAACTGCATTAAAAATATTTCTTAAATTGGGATTTATAAAATAGGATCACTTCTGTATACCTATAGTTTTAAATAGTTTTTAATTTCTAAAAAGTTTTATATGTAAATTTTCTTTCATTTAGTGGATTATAAATTTATATTTGATGTAGGCTATTCATTTACACTTTACACATTCAGAGCAACATTCCATTACACAATCCGGTGGGAAGATGTTGCCTCGCCGATGATCATGCGGTCTCGTCGATGTAAAGCCGCGTAAAGTATTCAATATGTAGTTATGTCGGATATGATCAGGAAAAATGTTTTACTCCCTTTTCAGTAATTATTGACAAAAAAGTTAAATTATAAATATAAGCCTGAAACAGAATCCGTTTTAATGTCATTCCTCTTAAACTTAACTGTAGTGCAATACATATAGTACCGTTTTACACTCAATTATAATTTTAAAAAATATTTTAGGAAATGGCCAGCCATTGCAAGTATAATTAATTTCCCTCAACGATATATTCATGAGGAGAGCGGACCGCGTTTATATTTACCACGAAGAGCGCGACATTGTGTTTCGCTGTGAGAGCTTTCAGGGTTGCCGCCGGCGGTGTCGGGTTACCTCTCCATTGTGAGGGATAGGGTCTAACACTTCCACAACGGATGACTGTGATGGTTATGAATTTTAAAGTGTTATCCGCTAGTCACGTCTTTAAAATAAAACTTTTATACAGTAATTGACAATATCTATCTTCTTATTTCTATAAGGCTTTCGTCTGTTACGTCCCTTTTTCTCTCGACCTACTGAACCGATTTTTAAGATTAAGGTGTCATTTTAAAGCTTAGGATATACCGCAGTGACGAATCGTAATTAAAAATGTCATGTTGTTTCGGGCTTCGCCCCCCTCGCCTTTGATTTATTTCTAGAGGGCGCTTTAAAATGTTGACCAACTTTTATTGCAAGTTCTTTAATGTGAATTGTAATATAACAGCTGATTACTTTCAGTTTTAAAAGCCAGATAGTAAACAAAAATAGATCTCTGTCACTTCGTAATCAACATTCACGTATTGAAGGTGAGTTTCACTAATACAGAATCATAAAATGCGCAATTTGCGCACGGGCCACCTCGTTTTAAATAAAGTAAAATCCTGGGTTTTTGGAGATGTAGTGCTGTATTGTGGAATAGGTAATCACCGTAAAATACCATGTTGACTTAAGGGTGCGCTCTACCTCGGCGTCAAAGTCGCCGAGCGAGACTGTTAGCTGCCGCTATACTCGGAAACTCACATTTTGAAAAATATATGACGGGTGATTTTAAATGTTGTTACTTTAATGCTTTTTTTTGGTTTGATTGCGAAATCGATCGGTGGTCTAATAACGATGTTTTTGAAATTGCAGACCTTTCGCATCTCCCTTCTTGCATAGTTATCTATAAACTTTTTACCAATCTTATTGCAGATTCTTGTTCTTAAGACTCGTGTATCGTCTTATTTTTTCTTAAAAAATTGTTTTGAATACGTTAAAACCAGATACAAAAACGCTTATTTCAACATTATTAGCAAGCACCCTGCTTAGTAATGTAAATTAATATCGAAATTTTAAGACGATAACGGAGTACAAAATTATATTACGAAAAGAATGACACAAAAATATTTTAAATGTGTTTACAACTGAAGCGACAAACACCGAGATTCAAAAACCCTTGCATCCGCGCGCGGCAGATGGGTAGAGCGCACCCTTAAGGCAGGGCGCGCACTACTTCGGAATCGGCTCGGCTCGGCCGGAATCGTCACGTTGAGTAAATTTGCTTTGCGTGTAACATAATGCCGACGGCAAATGCCGATCCGTGCCGTGCCGTCCCGATGCAGTGCGCGCGTCTCCATTACGTTACATGCAAAGCAAATTTACTCGCCGCGCGCCGGGCCGATTCCGAAGTAGTGCGCGCCCTGCCTTAAAGCAATGAATACAGAGTCTTATAAGAAGAACAGGCCCCATGTTAAATATTCTGCCGTTTTTTTAATTGGGCATCTCAACACCTGGCTGCGCTGAGCGTTGGCTGTTCCAACTGCTCTACGCGCCCCCACGCCCCTCATTGTTGTAATTAATTGGGCATCTCACCACCAGGTTGCGTCGAGAGTTGGCTGTTCCAACATACGGATACACACAGCTGGCTGTTCCAGTTACACTACATCCCCCTCCAGCCACCGCCGCTAAAGCACCAATTCTAAATTGCAGCGTTTCATTGCAAACAAATAATAATCGTTCTTATTGAAAATTGTAATCTTTCATAGTAAAAACTAGGCTACCACTAGGCCTAAATAAAAATAACTACGGTGTTAATTTAATGTTAGATTAAAATCGTTATGATAAATATGTAAAAACATTGCGAAGTAATTTCTTTCAAATTAATCACATGAAAAATTGGTCTGCGAGAAAGTTTTTTTTTAATTATTGTAAATTTTGTCTTTGAGAAAGTAGTTGAGAAATACTTACATTTGCACAGTTAATTTAAAGTTGGCCTAATATTTAAAACCCGTAGGGCTCTTTCTATGCTTATTCAAAGATAAAAGTTTAATTCTTGACTGGCAGGTAGCCGTGGGCCATGCCGACGGCCGTGATTAGTAATTAGCTTGTAGTTTTGTAATTACAGAAGTAGATGGTTAGTAATACTCGTGTACGTTATCAACGAGGTAAACCTAAAATAACAAGACCCATAACTAAAACTTCTTATTACAAAATATTAGTTGCATGAAGACTTATATAATTTTTTTACTAATAGGCCTATTAAGTTTACTTAAATATCAATTTTCCTCATTAATGTTTCCAAAAAAGGCATAAATTGTTTAGATTTTAAATTAATTTAATGTAATAAAGCAACACGGCCAATATATTTAATAAGCCCTATTAAATCATTCATAAAAAAGGGATTTTGGCTGTGGACGAAAGCTCGTTCACGTTAAACAATTTGTTTTAATTAAAGGTAGATATTCTTTTCAGGTCGGTCGATAATCCATAAACATTACTCTCGTATCTTACATATCATAAAGTTTTGTCTTGTCTAGGAGCTACTGCCGTTTAATTTATTAACTAATATTCCAATGAGCGTTACATAGTTGTAAAATTTTATACATTAAACGATGTGCAAAATCAATTTTTTACCATCATACAATTCTGCCAATTCTGCCTTTCCAAGAAACATTATTTAATTTTTCCCTACAGAAAAGGCTGATAACATGGGTAGGATAGCAAAAAATCTGACTAAAATTACATTTTAAACCATTAAAAATTATTGTTGCATGACCTTTTGATTCAAATTGTAGAGTACATTCTGGTTCTAACGTTCACGTTGGCCACACTTTAACGACATTGTATAATGTTAACGGCGAAAACTTAGAGGGTTACTTTTAATTAATTATATAATTTTAATTAATTATATAATTTACATTTACCTTTATAAATTCATTCTTAATTTATTTTTATTATAAATCAACCTTTTTCATTTTTAGAAATAGCAATTTCATAGCACTGTTACAAATGAATGTACAGGATAATAAATGTTTTCATAATTTTTGTTCAATTTGATTTAATATTTATGCTGCAATAAAATTTATTGAAGACAAAGTAAATTACAAACTGGATTATACTAATAATACAATAATAAAACAGCTCGATATTAATTTTTGTCAATGACCCCAAAGAAGTCTGTGGCTCAAAATAAGTAGACTCCTCGCTCTGCGATCTAGCGCCTTTAACGTAGTTTAGAATTGAAAGTTTCGCAAGATGTTGTGATTATTACTGTTGACTACCCTACATATTTTATGAGTACAGTATAGGTTAAAAAAAGTAATTTTTAATTTTAAAATATTTAGCATTACATTATTTATTTAATCTTGATTTAAAATAACATATCTTGTTTAGAAAAACAAGCATCATAGAATACTTCAGCATTGCTGGACGAAATAATGGTTATGTTTAATTATATAGAGTGTAAAACATTATAAGATTTCACAACTATGTGCTTAACAAATATTAAGTAAAAAATAGATAGTCAATACACCTTGTCATTCTTATGAAATCATAGACCGAACGATGAAGTAAGAGATCGCGAGAATCAAAGTGAATTTCTTCAAGGCACTATTGATTCAATTGCCAACGATCAAAATATGTAATCGTAAATTACTCAATTACATGATGAAATTCATCTAAATGTCAACAACTTTCCCGCTGAAAGTTTGTTTCTGACCCAAAAATAAAAAAATTCCTCGCTTAGTAACTTTTTAATGTCAGACTAAATAAAAAATTAAAAGTTTCCAACTTGTGAATTACATATATTTCACAAATTAAAAAATATTCATATTGTTAGATTCTGCATTTAATACAGAAACCGAATATATACGTTTTATAGCATATCAACCAGTTTGGTTAGGTCCAGGGGCGTGTAAACGGCGGCACGCTATCCTTAATTTAACGCTGATTTCGCCGTAGATGCTAGGTTGAAGGGGGGGATTTCACGTAAAGGAACGGCACAGGAGTACAGCGCGCGCAGCCAGGTGGTGAGATGCCCAATTAAAAAAACCGGCAGAATTAAAGCCATAAGGCCTGTTCTTCTTATAAGACTCTGTATTCATTGCTTAAAGAGTCATCTTCACCCTTGTGCCAGTAGCCCATTGTTGCGCAGTCAGCAATGTTAACCATACGGCTTTTAATGCAAAACATGTTATTTTATTCCCCTGTTTCGGACGCCGTTTTTCAACAGATTTTCTTTAAACTTGGTAAGTGTTTAGTTGAATAGTTATATTAAGCCCCTCATACCTCGAAATTTTGAAAAATTAACAAATATTACTAAGGAAATCAAGTTACTTTGCAACGTCACAGAGAGTAAAGTTTGTTAAATTTTAAAATTTCAAGGTATGAGGTTCCTAATATAACTATCCAACTAAACACTTACCAGGCTTAAAGAAAATCTTTTAAAAAATGGCGAAGCGTCCGAAACAGGGGAATAAAATACCATGTTTTGCATTAAAAGCCGTATGGTTAAAATTGACGACTGCGCAACATGGGCTACTGGCACAGGGGTGAAGATGACTCTTACCAACACCTCCTAGAGTAATAAGAGAAGGCCAGACAATTGAAGATCATTACGTCATATAAGTAGGCTGATGTGTTAAATCATTAGTTCCAACTCATGCTTTAGATGGTGCTGGTTGTCCCCAAAAAACGGTAAAACATCTAATCTTGTTTTGATTTTTCGTTGTTTGTAAACAAATAAGTTAGTCATGACAGATGAAACCCCGTCGACTGACAGTAGCACATCTGTTTTCTTACATCATAACATAACACATCAGCCTACTTATATGACAAAACGAATTTCAGTCGTTTGGCCTTCTCTTATTGCTCTAGGAGGTGTTGTTCTTACAGTGCTTTTGTGGAGCAGTATAGGTAGGGAGTTTTAAAAATACCAACATAAACTTCACCATATATCGAACAAAAAATTAGTTGTTTAATTTATGTATTAGGTTTTTTTAGTTTTCCGTTGGCTGTATGCTATTTTAATACATACTTTTTATCTGTTTTGTGCGTGAATATATCAAATAGAACCTTTATACGGTGGCTTATATTAATAAGTTAAATTTAATACAGTAGTTCAAATACATATCATTTTAAGTTTCAAATAGTCCGTCATTTCATTTTTTTACGAAAATAATTTGTCATGAATTGCTTTAACTAACAGGGTTAATGTCAATAATAATCTCATTTCTTTTGATTTGTGGTTTCATCTGTCTAATCTATGTTGTTAGACTAGTTCGTTTTTGCAACTTTATGTATGTACATAAAGTTATATATATATATATATATATATATATATATATATATATATATATATATAAAGCTATATTTTACATTTTATACATATTTAACGATGAAATTACTTGCAAAGTTTTGCTGTGATATCTCAACTCACAATGGAGAAAAAAAATATTAAACACAGAGAAGGAAAAACGGGAGATGAAAAAATGAAATCTAAACATAGGATAGGGTAGGACTACTATGTATATAGAGTAGGCCTATATGTATAGGACTATATGTAGTACATTACATTATATTTTTGGCGACTTAAGTAGCCTAATAACTTGATAAAGTTGGGATCCGAAGTTTTGGGTCACCCTTGAGTTACGGATTGCAGAATCAACATCCACCGTATATATTTTAAACCAATGAATCCTACATATTCCAAGGACATAATATGTTTCTCTCTCTATCTCTAAGTGACGAGAGTGTAAAATAATAAAATTAAATTAAATTTTCTAAATCAGTAAAGAGATATTAGGTATTAAATAAAAATACATTATGTGGAGCTGAAAAACGTTCAAAAACTATTAATTTACTGATAGCGTATCATTAATGCATTTATCAGTTAATGCATTTGATGTGCATAAAATATCAATTGATTGATTTATGTTTGTACATATTATCAATCAATTGAATTTTTAAATTTTATTCTATACTATTTTTCCAAACACGAAAATAGCAAAATACAACACAGACCTACTCTAACTGAGATAACAGTCAACGAGTTGGTACTGTATATTGTTTATAAAGTAAAAATAAGCCGTACAAATATAAACTAAAAATGATGGAATCGTTTCATCGTTTACGGTATTTGCTCTCAAAGCTAAAAGAATTATAATTCTTTTGAGAAGTAATCCAATTAAAGTACTGCTTTCATCTTTCTCTTCTTCCCTAAATCATTGATTACCTTTAAGCTAATATCCTTTGTCTACGAAAATATGAACCCTTAACCTTTACTTTCCCACCATAAAGTAAACTATAGGACCTTTAACAACAAATTTAATCTCCTATTTTAATTGTAAAACATTAATAATTGAGCAAAAACATAATAATAACATAACAAAAGACTGAACAACTTTTCCAACTTAGTCATAAAAATATGTAATGTGACTTATTTATCTGGCAAAACACTTGAAATTGGAGTAACTTTTAATCTAAATTTTCTTAGTAGTGTACAACGGAAACAAAAAGTATTTAAGTAAGTTTACTGATTAGAAGAACGCTTATTTTTAGCGTATGGGGGTGATCGAACAAACAATAGTATTTATACATTAAGTTATTTTGCAAAACGTATTCATTATATATTCAATTATTCAACATTATTTAAATATATTCATACGTATTAACTGTATACGTTAGAAAAGTTATTGTAACTATGTTTTTTTATATGAATTTTGTGAAATAATGTGTTGTATTGTGTAGTATTAAGCATCAGTGAAATCCTTTACTTATCATCGTCTCGTCTGGCGTCCTTACTTATCTTCCTTTCTCATTATCGTCATCTGGCGCATAACTGAGCACCACTAAAACAGCCTCTTATGAATTTCTTATGGGAAATTCAATTACGCATTAGCAGTTTCTTAGTAACTTCATCAACGAAAATAAATCTACAAATCATGTGATAAATATACTGTGAAAATTTGAAGTCGACCATTAAGACTAATCATTCGCCGTTGAAATCGGGTGACATCGACACACTGAGGCACTCATGGATGAGGATTTCCAAAAATACCAATAATATTTTAACATTTTCTTCTATTGACGTTCTTGAATATTTCTTGTGAAAAATAAATATTTCATTTTAGCACTAACATCAACTACAACCTGAGGCCATTCCATTACACAAAACGACTTTTATCACAGACATATTATTCCGAAATAGGCCTGTTTAACAATCTTCAGCTAAAGTCAGATGTGGACATTTTTAGAAGGAAATTTAAATCTTATTTGGTGAAGATTGATATTTTTAGTTTAGGAATGTAGTGTTTATTTTTTGTCATTGTAAAAATATTTTATTCTATTTAATTATGTAATTTATGATGTTTGTCAATACGATACATTGTAGTTTGATGACAATAAACGCTTTTGATTTTGAACTTCTCTCCTTTTTGAGTCGTTCATCCATTTTCAAACAATCGTGTTTTCACGATATTTATTTGTCAACATGCTGTTAATTTTAAATACTGTATATATTTTTAATAGTTAATGCTTATTACGAACACATTTTTTAAATAGAAGAACCCCGTAATAGAGTATATTATAGTTGGACCAAGAAAAAATAGTATAAGTAAGAAAAAATATTAAGAGTCATCTTCACCTTTGGGCCAGTAGCCTATCGTTGCGCAGTCGACAATGTTAACCATACGGCTTTTATACAAAACATGGTATTTTATTCCCCTGTTTCGGAGGGGATAGCCTCATTGCCCACAGCGGTCAGAAAACTGTCAAACTTCGGGGCATCATTGCGCACAGTGGTCACTCGGGGCCCCGCTTGGGGGTGGCATCATTGCGCACACGGTCAAAAACGAAACTTGTAGTCCCGTTCCTATGTTAAATAAACAGAGTAGCAATATATATATATATATATATATATATATATATATATATATATATATATATATATATATATATATATATATATATATATATATATATATATATATATATATATATTTACATAGCTGCATATTTAAACTTCAAATTGTTTCATTTCACTAATATAATAGTTATAATTCATGGATCTATTATTTCAGCAAAATTATAATTATCTAGCAATATAAACTTTATTTTATAATTACTGTGTGACATATATGCAACTATGATGTAAAGAGGCAGGGGTGTTTTTCCAAAGCACATTCTTTTGCATACCAGGAATTCGCCCACCACCGAAGGACCGCAGAAAACACCCCCCAAACAACTCTAAGATGGAATGGCCCGAGAGAAATCTTTGAAGTTTTAAAACTATTTTTCATAATGGGTTTAAAATATAAATATACGTATATTTGAATTTTGTAATGCATAAGCCTGCTTATGTTTACCATTTTGGAGTGGAGTGGTAATAAGAAGCGCTTTTAAAGACAATAAAAAGTATCATAGCTTTATTTAGCACAGAACTTTGAGTGCGTCACTAAATTTATTAAAAGTTATATTTCGTTTATTGGGTTTTGCAGTCAATTCCACTTATTGTGACAAAACTACTATTACATTGTAAATTATACTTAAAACATATATATTATTTTTATGCTATTGCAATGCAATATATATTATATTGCAGCATCAATAAAATATAAAGAGAAATAAAGGATTGTGTTACTAATTATGGCAAACTGTTAGGAAAATTACAATATTATAATGAACAAACTGGTAATATCTAGAAAAATAGTCCAGACACTAAAAAATAATTTTAATTATCTAGAAAATAATCATGTCTGTCTAGAAAAAATCTTCACTTACAAACGTTTTAAAGGAGGGTAAAATAATTTCTCTTAAAAACACGAATACAATTGTTTTAAAAGGACAGACAATATTATGTGGTCACAGAGTTTTATATCTCCACTTAATTTAATATTCTTCATGTAAATGATCTTTGGTTTCGGGGCGAGCGGCCCAGCGGCCGGTGCGGCGCCGGCGCGCCGCCGCGGAGGGTCGGGCAAAACTGACCGTGTGCGCAATGATGCTCGACCCACGGGGGGCCATAAAACTGACCCTCGTCAAAAACTTGACCGCTGTGCGCAATCAGGGTACGCCCGTTTCGGACGTTGTTTTTCAACCGATTCCTTTAAACTTGGTAAGTGTTTAGTTGAATAGTTATATTAGGTCCCTAATACCTCCAAATTTTGAAAACTTAAAAATATTACTTTGGAAAATCGATTTATTTTTCGACGTCACAGAGAGTAATATTTGTTAAATTTTAAAAATGTTGAGGTATGAGGGACCTAATATAACTATTTAACTAAACACTTAAAGAAAATCGGTTGAAAAAACGGCGTCCGAAACAGGGGAATAAAACACCATGTTTTGTATAAAAGCCGTATGGTTAACATTACAGACTACGCAAAAATAGGCTACCAGCCCAAAGGTGAAGTGGTTTAATTTGTAGCTCATTAATGAATAGAATACAAATGTTTTTCAATACGAATACTATAGACAATATATTGTAGTAAATTGTCCTGTAGGTACCAAAACTATTCTCCATATGTGGTCTCCAAAATTATTCTTTAAGTGGTCTCCAATACTTTTCACAAAAGTCCCTCTTACTATAAATATCACAAATCTTTTTGAATTAATCAAGTTATTAGGGTTAACTTTTGAACAACTTCAATTAGTTAATAAATTATTCTTTTTTGTAAAGCTTCATGGAATAAAATAGAGGACGAGACTCGATTTATAAAATGTATTGCAGGCGTAGGCAGGTTGTCGCTAACGAATGTTACGATAGATTTCTCTTGGGGTTTAACATTCAGTTTAGCCGGTGCAAAGTGCTCTCTACTACGAGGAACTGCGCAGCGCTGTGCGAAACTGTTTGTTAGAGTAACTTAATAGATTTTTGAACACTAAATCCAAACTAAATTTGTATGTACAAAGGACGGCCTTTATTACCCTTTTAGCGAATTTTCCTATAGGGAATACGCTATTACGGTAGTAGCCATGGTAAGACCTAAGCCCGGGACCACTTTACTTTTTCATTTTGAGGTCCCCAGAAGCCAAAAACACCATTCGTTCATTTTCATATATATGTATATCTATCTATCTATCTATCTATATATATCTTCGGGATATGGGAACGGGTTTTTATGGGGTTTCAAAGTGGTAAAAAATGGGGTTTCAGCATTTTTAGACCTTAATTTTTAAAATTCATCAATTTTAACTGAAACCATTTAAAAGAGCTTAAAAAAACAAACAATTTGGTATTTTGAATTTTTATTTTAGCATAACTGGTTACGGGGAAAATCCAAAAATGTGTTTTCCATGTTATTCTTATGGGAAATCAAGAAAACCCTATATCTTGCTTATTTATTGACATAACTTAATCAAATTTGGTATGTACATTATCTAGATAGGGTTTAACTTATAATTGCTTACAAAACCCATATGGCGGCAAACCTACATACTCACCCCCATGGGGTTCATGGGGAAAATAAAAAATTGCCAGAGCTTGATACAATATTGTGTTTACATTCACCAATTATTGATTAACTTAGATTTTCTAACAACACCCCATGGCAGCAAACCTACATACTCGATCCTGTGGTGTTTTTATGGCGAAAGTATATAATCTGAAATTCCATTGGAAATTCGCTGAGTACGCAGGTCTGCTGCGACGGGGGTATTTATTGTTATTATTGGAGAAGTTTGATAACTAAATAATATACATTATTAATAAAATTATGTCATGTGGTAAGAGTTGCTAATTTTTCATACTAAGAAAATGAAAAATAACTTGATAGAAATCTCTGTTGATAAAACAACATCTTCTTGTTTTGGAATTATAATATACTTTGGCAAATAACCTAAAATAAAAGTAATTATCAATTCCTATTAGTTTTGTATTGTTAATAAAATAAAAATTTCACTCAATATGCATTAGACTCTTCATTGTTGTATGTCAAAGAAAACCACGGATTTTCCACTCAACGTAACGAAACCTTTTTTGCAACAATTAGAAATCTTCCGTCCATCTCAATGAGGATATACCATTTCCGCAACACTGGAAAAGATTGATTGACAAGTTGTAAGCTGACAAAATTCTCAAATACCCCCCTTCGCAGCAGACCTGCGTACTCAGCGAATTTCCAAATTAGTAATATTAATTTTGACCAGCTAAACTTGTAAACAAAATTTCATCACGTGCTCATAAATAGGGAAATAAATGTCTATTCTCCTTAAGATAAATATAGGGAAAGATTATGCAGGTATGCTGCCATGGGGGACACTAAAAGAAGGTTTTTAGCATAGAAAAAATTTATTTCGACCATATAAAGCCATATAGTAAGTTTCATCTATATCTGTCCATAAATAAAAGAGTTTGCCTATTCTCCATATGATTAACATGGGAAAAGAGTATGCAGGTTTGCTGCCATGATAAGTACAAAAACCAAGATTTTTTACCTTAAATGGATGAATCTCAAACAAACGAAGCTAAATACCAAGTTTCATCCAAAAATATTAGTTAATAAGTGAAATATTAACACTTTCTTTATTCTCCATAAGATTAACATTGGAGCCCCAAAAGACAATGTACTGTCTTTAGACTTTGTAATTTCTCGGTAACCAATGGAGATAGAGCAAAGCTTCAAAATACTAAATTGTGTGTTTTTTGAGTTAAATCCAATGGTCAAAATAAAAATTTAAAATTTTCAAAATTTACATATGAAAAATGCAAAAAAAACCCCATTTTTGGGGTAAAATACCCCCCAAAACTACCCCTTCCGGTAGGTCGATATGTCTGGTTTTCGAACTCATCCGAATAAACGTAGGATTACACATCTCTACCAAATTTGGTGTCGATCGGACCATTTTTACAAGAGTTATCGTGTCTAGGGACACACACACACACATATATATATATATATATATATATATATATATATACATATATACATATATATATATATATATATATATATATATATAAATTTTAATGACTATTATTTTTGGTCTCTGGGCACCTCAAAACGAAAAAGTAACATGGTCCCGGGCTTAGGTCTTACCATGAGACCTACGGTAATAGCTTATTCCCTATGGGAAATTCGCTAATATTCCCTATGGGAAATTCGCTAAAAAATAAATGTCTATTCTCCATATGATAAACATACAATAGAGTATGCAGGTATGCTGCCATAGTGTACATAAAAGTAGGTTTTTACCATAAAAAAATTATTTCTACCATATGAAGCCATATACTAAGTTTCATTGATATCTTTGGTAAAAAATAATTATTTTAAAATAAAAAGTATCCTATATTACTTCTAGTACCTCAAAGAATATGTGTACAAAGTTTCATGATGATTCGTCGAGTAGATTTGCATGAAAGCGTAACAAAAAGGAATTCGCTATTAATAAGTAATAAATTATTAATTTAATAGGTTAATAAAATTAAAAGTAATATTTATTTTAATCAGATGGACCTGTAAATAAAATGCCATTACGTGCTCATAAATAAAAAAAATAAATGTCTATTTTATCCATATGATAAACATACAAAAGAGTATGCAGGTATGCTGCCATGGGGAACATTGAAAGTAGGTATTTTTAGCATAAACAAATGTATTCCAACCATATGAATCCATATGCTAAGTTTCATCAATATCTCTCCATGAATAAAAGAGTTTGCCTATTCTCCTTATGATTAACACGGGGAAAGAGTATGCAGGTTTGCTGCCATGATAAGTTAAAAAATTCAATATTTTTACCATTAATGGATGAATTTCATCCAAATGAAGCTAAATACCAAGTTTCATCCAAAAATATTGGTTAATAAGTGAAATATTAACACATCCTTATTCTCCATAAGATGAACATTGGAGCCCCAAAAGACAATGTACTGTCTTTAGAATTTTTAATATCTCGGTAACCAATGGAGATAGAGCAAAGCTTCAAAATACTAAATTGTGTGTTTTTTTGAGCTAAATCCAATGGTCAAAATAAAAATTTAAAAATTTTAAAAATTACATATGGAAAATGCAAAAAACTTATTTTTGGGGTACAAAACCCCCCAAAACTACCCCTTCCGGTAGGTCGATATATCTGGTTTTCGAACTCATCCGAATAAACGTAGGATTACATATCTCTACCAAATTTGGTGTCGATCGGACCATTTTTACGAGAGTTATCGTGTCTAGGGACATATATATATATATATATATATATATATATATATATATATATATATATATATATATATATATATATATATATATATATATATATATATATATATATATATAAGTATACATATATATACACATATACATACACACATATACATATATAAGTAGATAGTCATATGAGGTTCCTGGCTCACTTTTGGAGCCAATCAAAAATAAAACAAATTTCATAGTTTTTTAGTACAATTATGCAATATTTTTACCATTTTTTTGGCTAATTTTTAGCTTTTGTTCAATTTAATAAAAAACATACAATTTTAATGAAATTTTTAATAAGTATGCATAAATTTATATGAAATTGTTTACAGAATAAAAAGTTTTTTAAAACCAGTAAAATTATAATTTTTTACAAGATGATTTAAAATTTATTATCAATACAATTATACTAAAATAATTATTCAAATTTAACTAAAGCAGTTTCTTTATCATCAAAAGTCTTAAAAGCAGTGACAATTAAATTTAAATCTTTTTTATTTAATTCTTTAACAGTTTTATCATCAATTATATTAGTAAATCTTTTTGGTAAATGTATTTTACATTTTTCTAATTCAACAATAATTGTATATCCATATTTATCTTTAATTCTTTCAAATTTTTCAATTTTATATTTTTCATTTAAATTTAAACTTTTTAATGGTTTATATTCTTTAAATCTTAATTCTCCAATATTATTAATTTCTTCTAACAGATCCATTTATATAGGGAAAAAATATCACAAACTCATTTGTGATAGATTGTTAAAAAGTTATTATCATAATTAGGTTTTATACAAAAATCCATATTTAAATATTTAAAAATCATTGGTAATAATTTTTTATATGATATATTACTTTTCTTAAAACATAAATATTTATTAAAAACTAGTGTAATTTTTTCTTTATCTTCATTATTCAATTCCAAATCAATATTGTATATTTTGTTTAAAAATTGATAGTAAAATATCCAATTTGTATAATTCCTTTGTTTTAAAAATAATTTTATATTCTTAGGTGTTATTTCAAAATGATTGGGAAATACATAAAATATATAATTCATTAATTAATTGGTGTGTTTTATATGGTTGAAAATGGCTAAATTCTCTTAAAATATGTTTAAGATGTTTATTCTTATTACTTTTTCTCTTAATCTTTTTTTCATAAATAATTCTTTTACATATATTACATCCTACACAATTTCCAATAATAGTAAAATTAGTTTGATTATGACATCTATAACACATATCCATTTATTAAAAAAATATTTTATACATAAATGAATTGATTCAATTCATTTATGTATAAAATATTTTTATATATAAATGAATGAACCAATTCATTGTCACAAGTGTAAGAAAAAAACTAAAAATATTAATCCACAAATTGTTGAAATGAAAAATGGATTATATAGAATTGCTACTAAATGTTTATTTTGTAAAACAAATAAAAGTAAAATTTTAAAAAAAGAAGTTAAACCTATAATTAAAAAAGAATTAACTAAAAATGAACAAATAATTGAAGCAAATGAAATTCATGCTCCAATCAGAAAGAAATTTCTAAAAAGAAAAATAATTACATTAGGTATTGATGATTTATGGGCAGCAGATTTGATTATAATGAAAAATTATGAAAAAGAAAATGATGGTTATAAATATATGTTAAATGTGATAGATACTTTCTCAAAATATGTTTGGTCAAAACCATTAAAGAAAAAAGATGGAAAAACAGTTTCTAAAGCATTTGAAGAAATAATTAAGGATGCAATTAAAATTAATCATAAATCACCTAATCTTTTACATACAGATAAAGGATTAGAATTTATTAATAAAGAATTCAAAGAAATATTAAATAAATATGATATTAAATTGTATCATACAGAAAATGAAGAAAAATCAAGTATAATAGAAAGGTATAATAGAACACAAAATGAAAAAATGAAAATACAATTTGAAATTCATAAAAATTATAGATGGATAAATATTTTACCAAAAATTGTTAAAGAATATAATAATTCATATCATTCAACAATTAAAATGAAACCAATTGAAGTAAATAAAAATAATGAAAAGGATTTATTAGATACTGTTTTTAAATATAAACCACCAAAAATAATAACTAAATCAAAATTTAAAATAAATGATAGAGTTAGAATTGGAAATAAAAAATCAACATTTTCTAATAAATATAACAATAATTGGTCTAGAGAAATATTTATAATTTCTAAAATTAATAATACAAATCCAGTTACATATAGTATAAAAGATCAAAATAATGAAGATATTATTGGAAACTTTTATGAATATGAATTGAAAAAAACCAATTTGTAAATTTTATTTTATATAAATGGAAAAGAAATGTTTAAGGTGTAAATTATATAAAGATATATCTAAATTTTATAAATACAAAAATAATAAAGATGGGTTATATTATTATTGTAAAGAATGTAAGGATGAGTATTATAAAAAATTATATGATAATATTAAAGTTATTGAATTAAATGAAAAACAATGTCATAAATGTAAAGAAATTAAAGATATTTCAAATTTTAATAATTATCATTATAGTAAAGATAGAAAAAATGCAATTTGTATACAATGTATTAGAGAAATGTTTTTAAAACCACAATTTTGTGAATGTGGAAGAAATATTAAATGGACTAAAAATTATTCAAGACATTTAGAAACTAAAATTCATGAAAAAAATGTAACAAACTAGAAAATTTAAAAATATGATACAAAAATAAACATAAATGTTTACTTATTTTAAAAAAATTCAAATTTTATTAAAAAAATATGATTTAAACTATAAATTACTTAGTAAAAAGTGGAAAAACTTTTTATATTTTTAAGAGTTTTATTTTTAAGTAAAAATTATTTTTAATAAATAAAGAATTTCTCCCTAATAAATGGAACGAACAAATAAAAATATTAATTGTCCTTATTGTAATAAAAATATATTATATAAAAATTATGATAGACATTATAGCTCATCTAAACATTTATTAAATAAACAAAAATATGATAATAAAATATTTGAATTAAAACATTGGTGTAAAAATAATAATATATATAATTATAAAAATAAAACTTTAGATGAATTAACAAATATTAAAGAAACATTTGATCTTACAAATTATTCATTATTTAATATAGAAAAATTAAATGAAATTGCAAAAAAATTATCTGTCAAAAATTATGAAAATTTGTCTAGAGATGAACTAATTAAAAGATTAAACAAAATTAAAGAAAATCCAAATAATTTAGAATATAGATCATTAAAATATATTCAAAATTTAGCAATTAAAAATAGTATTAAAATTGTTAATGAAACTAGAAAAGAATTGATTGGATTATTAAATGGATTATTAAATGATTATTTTAAAAATAAACCAATTCCAAAAGAAAATATAATAAATATTCAAGAAGCTTCGTCATTAAAAGGATATTTTCAAGATTATATTTTAATAAATTCAAATGATGATTTAGATATTAATGATTATTTAGAAACTCAAAGAAATGAAATAAAAAAAATTGATAGAATAACAAAAATTCAAAAATATTAAAGGACAGATGGCTTTAGAATGTGAATATGAAAGAAAATTAGTAAATGGTGAAATTCAAAATAGTAATATGTATTTTTGTATAAAAAGTTCAGATATTTTAAATATAGATGATTTTATTGATGATCAATTTAAGAAATTAATAGTTAGAGAACAACTAAATCAACCATCAAAAGGCTCTGGTTGGTCATTAAAAAGATGTGTTGAATTAAATCTAAAAATATCTAAAAATAATTCATTAAATGCTGGATCATATATAGAATTACCAAATAAAATTAAGAATAAAAAATGTTGTGTAAATTTTAAAAATAAAGATGAATATTGTTTTATTTATGCAATTAGATGTGCTATTGATAAACCAAATGAACATGCTGAAAGAGTTAAACAATATCAAAAATATATAAATGATGATATTTTTAAAGGTTTTGATTATCCAATAACATTAAAAGATATTAAATTATTTGAAAAAAGATCATTCGATTCTAAATATAATTATCCATCAATGTCAATAAATATTTATAGAATTGATGAAGATGAAAAAATAGTGCCATTACAAATATCTGAACATTATAATGTAAAATTAGAAATTGATTTATTATATTATAAAAGTGGTAATAATAGTCATTATATATTGATAACAGATTTAAATAAATTATTGTATTCTCAATTATCAAAACATAAAACAAAAAAATATATTTGTAGAAGATGTTTGACTCATTTCTACAAAAATAAAGACTTGAATAATCATTTAGAAATATGTAAATCATTAGAACCTTGTAGACCTATAATGCCATTTCCAGGTCAAACTGTAAGTTTTAAAAATTATTATAAAAAGTTTGAACATCCATATGTAATTTATATGGATTTTGAAAGTATATTAGAAAAGATTGATAATTGTAAAAATAATCCAAATTGCTCATATACAAATAAAATTCAAAAACATAAACCATATGGATTTACAATTTACTTAGTATCTAGAGTAACTAATAAAATGTATAAACCTATTTGTTATAGAGCAAAAACTGAAGAGGAATTAATAAATGTACCAAATAAATTATTTGAATATTTAGATGAAATCTCAAAATATATAGCTAAAAAATATAATTCAAAAAATAAAAAGCCTATAAATTTAACTAATGAAGAAGAAATAAACTATCAAAAAACTAATGTTTGTCATATTTGTGAAAATAGTGGTTTTGATGAAGATAAAAGAATAAAAGTAAGAGATCATTGCCATTTAACAGGAAAATTTAGGGGTGCTGCACATTTAAATTGTAATTTAAATCTAAAATTCCCTCAAAATATTCCTATATTCTGTCATAATAGTTCAAATTATGATACACATTTGTTTATAAAAGAATTAGCTAAAAAATATGGTAAAATTGATTTGTTAGCTAATACAGATGAAAAATATATAAACTATTCAGTAAATTCTTGTTATGGTTATGAATTTGAAGGTGATAAACCTAGAAAATTTATAAAACTTTCATTTGTAGATACATTTAGATTTATGGCTACATCAATTGAAAAATTAGCTAAAAATCTTAAAGAATTTAAGCATATAAATAAATTTATAAAAGAAAATGATATAATTGAATATGATAATGAAACTTTAAAAATATTAACTTCTAAAGGTATATTTCCATATGAATTTATTGATGATGTTGAAAAATTAAACTATGATAAAATATTAGAAAAAGATCAATTTTATAGTTGTTTAACTAATGAAAATATAAGTGATTATGATTATAAACATTATATAAAAGTCTGGAATAAATTAAAAGTAAAAACATTAGGTAATTATTCAGATTTATATAATATTCAAGATGTTCTTTTATTAGCTGATATATTTGAAAATTTTAGATCTGTTTGTTTGAAAAATTATCAATTAGATCCAGCACATTATCTAACATCACCATCATTAGCTTGGGATTCTATGTTAAAATTAACAAAAATTAAACTAGAATTAATAAGTGATTATAATATGTATTTAATGATTGAAAAAGGTATTAGAGGTGGTATTTCACAATGTATAACTAGATATTGTAAAGCAAACAATAAATATACAAAAAAAATGATAAAACAAAACCTGAAAATTATATGTTATATATAGATGCAAATAATCTATATGGATGGGCTTTAAGTCAAAAATTACCTTATAAAGATATAACATGGATGAATCCTAATACATATACATTAAATGAATGGGAAGAAACTATATTAGAATTAGATGAAAATGCTGAATATGGATACATATTAGATGTTGATTTAGAATATCCTATTGAATTACATGATGACCATAAAGATTTACCATTAGCACCTGAACATTATAATAATAAACTTTGTACAACATTATTTGATAAAAAAGATTATGTTATTCATTCAAGAAACTTAAAATATTATCTACAAAAAGGATTAACATTAAAGAAAGTCAATAGAGTTATAGCATTTGGTCAAGATGATTATATGAAAAAATATATTGAATTAAATACTAAATTAAGATCCAAATCAACATCAGATTTTGAAAAAGACTTTTTTAAATTGATGAATAATAGTGTTTTTGGAAAAACTATGGAAAATGTTAGAAATAGGTGTGATATTAAATTAGGTGATGAAAAGTTTTCATTAAAACAAGCAAAAAAACCTAATTTTAAAACATTTAGTATATTTGATAAAGACTGTATTGCTTCACATATGATTAAAGAAAAGGTTAAGTTTGATAAACCAATCTATATAGGATTTTCAGTACTTGATTTATCAAAATTACATATGTATCAATTTTATTATAAAAAATTAAAGAAGTTTGATCAAAATATAAGGTTATTATATATGGACACAGACAGTTATTTTATAGAATTTAAAAAGGATCCATATAAAATTATTAAAGAAAATATTAATGAATTTGATACAAGTGATTATAAGAAAGAACATGCATGCTATAGTGAAAAGAATAAAAAAATAATTGGTAAATTTAAAAATGAGTTAAATGGTGAAATATTAGAAGAATATTGTGGTTTAAGATCAAAATTATATAGTTATGAATTTAATAATAAAAATCCTGTAAAATGTAAAGGAATCAAGAAAGTGTTGTTGATAAAACATTATATATGGACGATCTTAAGAAATGTTTATTTGATGATCAAGAACAATATAGAGAGATGACTTGTATTAGAAGTTTTAAACATGAACTATATACAATTACAATAAATAAATTAGCTTTAAGTAATAAAGATGACAAAAGATTTATTTGTGAAAATAAAATTGATACATTACCTTGGGGATATAAAAATAATTATAAATAAATGGAAATTTTAATTGTTCCAAAAGAATTAATAAATAATGATTTTGATATAAAATTATATTTATTTAAAACTAAAATATCAAATAAATTTTTAATATATCTTTTTAAATATAAAAATTATTTTGTATATCATTATAAGTTTAATTTTATAATAGAACCATTTATAAATATCATAAAAAATTATGTTAAAGAAAGTTTTAAAGAAAATGATCAAAATTATATTAATAATTTATAACCATATGATATTGAATTTATGTATATTTTTAAATATTTTCTTGAAATAGCATATTGCTACCCCTATTTTTTATATTTTAATATATTTTCTTTAATAAATTTAAATATATTCAATAATTTATTGAATATCTAACCTAAAAATATCTATAAATTTTACTTTATTATCATTATAAGTAAGACCCGTCTTAAAGACGGGTCTCAAATTTGTATATAATTTATTACCTTTATAAATATTTTTTGAATGTTTAAGGAGGGTAACGTTTTGTTACCCTTAAGTTTTTATTATATAATAAGGTTACCTCCTTTAAAAAATTTTAAAATAAATATTATAATTTATATGGGACCCATTTTGGGTCCTACCTAATTTTAATAAGTTTTGTATGTTTTTCATTATATGATAGGGGGGACAAATTGTCCCCTCTAAAAATATCTATAAATTTTAATTTATCATCATCTATCCTTATTGTTTATCTACCTTTTTTGATTTTAAAATTAATGAATATAAACCAGATTCATTAATAAATATTGTTTTATTATCTATTTTATTGACGCCCTGTTTTAGGGCGTCTGAAAACATGTTTGTACATAAATTTCCAGGGTGTCATAATTTGTGACACCTATAATTTTTATGTAAATTAATTTATCATCATTATGTAAATGTAACTGTTGGTTACACTTGATATTTTTTAAGTTTTATATATTTTTCTTTTACATTATCAATTAAAACTTTTCTAGAATTTTTATATTTTAAAATATTACAAATATCTTTTCCTTTAAACCAAGGATTATTTTGTTTATTAAATACAATTAATTTATTATTAAACATAAAATTATTGTTAATTAAATCAATTGTTGTTTTTATTATTTATGTAGACAAATTATTACAAATTTTGTTTTAATCTTAAATATACAATACTTTTAATATTTTCATTATTTATTAGATTTCCATCACTATCTTGAATAGATATTATAATATTTTGAATTTTATTTATATTTTTTAAAGGAATATAATCAATTTCATTTGGTTTTTCACTAATTTTTGATCCATATTCAACATTTGGATAAAATGAATATAGAATTTCTGATTCTTTATGTAAATGTGAAAGATTTTTATGATTTTCAAAACTAGGTTCAACTAAATTACATTGAATTTCAATAACATCAAAAGGTCTAATTTTTGGTAGTTTTATTCCTTTTGTTAATACATTTGGTTAAATTATTTTATCATTTAACCCTAATAAATCAATTATAATTGTTGTTACTGTAATTTTAACTGGAGATTTTATTATAATATATGGTCCATCATTTTTCAATATAAAATCATTTTCATCAATTTATTGAATTTATTTTTAAATTCTTTTAAACTATTTATAAAAATATTTTTATTTCTTCAATTGTATAATTTCTTTTATTTATATCAAAATATTGATCTATAATTTTATCATCTTCATCTTTAATAGAATATCCATAACAGTTTTTATAATCATTTTGTATATTTGATATAAAATTATCTGAATAAAATCCACTTAAACCAATACTATATTTTCCATCTAAATGTATTGGATGTTCTAATCTTAATTCTAGTTTGGATGAATGACCAATTATTTTAAATAATTTCATCTTATTTAAATGGAGAAATTTTTAGAAAAAAAAGATAATATAAAATTAGAAACATATGATAAAAATAATAAAAATGATCAGCCTATTAGATTATTAATTATAGGAACAAGTGGATCTGGTAAAACTACATTATTATTAAATTTTATTTATAAAAGATTAATTCCATATTCAAATTTATATATTTTTAGCAAATCATTAGAACAACCATCTTATAAATTATTACAAAAAAGATTTAAAAATATAGAATCAAATATTAACAAACAAATTTCTTATTTTTCATGTGATGATATGATTACACTAAATAAATGTAAACCAAATTCATTAGTAGTTTTTGATGATTGTATTTTAGAAAAACAAGATAAAATTAAAGAATATTTTATAATGGGTAGACATAAAAATATATCATGTATTTATTTATCACAATGTTATTCAAAAGTTGATATGCAATTAATTAGAAATAATTTAAATATGTTATACATCTTTAAACAAAATGAACATTATATGAAAAAAATATATAATAATTTTGTTGGATCAGATATGAAATTTGATAAATTTAAAACTATTTGTAATGATTGTTAGAAAGAAGACTATGGATTTTTAACTATTAATTTATTGAAAAAATCAAATAATGGAAAATATATGAAAAATTTTTCTGATATTAAATAATGATAATGGCTTGTTGTATATTTGAGTCAATAATTGATAGAATATTTATTTTATTAGTATTATTTATTTCATTAGTATTTATATATTTAATGAAAATTACAGAAATAAAGTAAAATGAATTGTGTTTTACATGATTTATATTTGTGTTAACATGATTTATGTTTATGTTAACATGATTAGTATTTGTGTTAATATAATTTATGTTTGTGTTAACATAATTTGTGTTGAACATAATTTTTCTTTGTAATAAATGGGTAAAATATCTGTTAACGAAGCTAAAAAATTAGATGATATTGAGAAAAAATTAATAAAAGAATTTAAAAATCAAATTAAAATTGAAGATAATTATGAAAAAATTAAACAAAAAGCATATGAACCTATAACATCAGCAATTGGTAAAGTTGAAAATAAAATTGGTGAAGTCTTAAATGAAAATAAAAACCTAATGGAATTGGTACCTGTTGTTAATAATTTTGCTAATATATCAATACCAGAAACTGAAGAATTAAATTTACCTTCAAGTACTCCATTTAGACCAATCAGACAACCAATAATTCAAGAAGAATCGACATTTATTGACCCAAATTTAATTTCACCTCAAACATTAGATAAAATTATTGGTCCATTAGCACAAAAATATTTACCAAGAACAAAAGATGATAAATTTGGTTTATATTGGAATAAACATAAAAAATCATTTATGATTGGTGATAAAATAACTGTAATTGATAATGATGATTTAATAATTGATGATAAAAAATATAATGGAACACATGGATTATGGAGATTGTTAACTTATGAAAAGAAACCAGATAATAATTTATATACACAAGATGATTTAAATAATTATTCAAAGATTTTATGGGAGACTAATTCAATTTATAAAAATAATGATCCAAATAGTAAGAAACCAAAATCTAGTAAAGGTGATAAATATATTAATTTAATTAAACATATTTGGGAATTAAAAGGTGAAATTGAAGGTTCAGGAATCAGAAAATATACAGAAAATAAAATTGAATATAGATTTATAGATGATTTAAATAAATTAGATAATATTATTAATTATATACATGCACAAGAAAAAGCTGGTAATAATAATTTTTTAAATGAAAAGAGAGCAATTAAAGACTTTATATCAAATAAATTAGATGAATTAATTGAAAAACCTGAAGGAATTAAGTATTTAAAAAGAATTTTGGCAAATATTTCATCACCATTATTAAAAGATGGATCAGGTATTTTAAATGATGTTATAAATAATTTACCTTTTGAATTACATGTACCTGGTTATCAATATCTAGGGCCTGGAACTAAATTAAATAAAAGAATAAAAAGAAGTGATCCTGGAATAAATGATTTAGATAAAGCTGCTAAAGAACATGATTTATTTTATAGAGATCATAAAGATACAAAATCTAGAAATGAAATATCTGATAAAATTTTACAAGATAAAGCATGGGATATAGTAACATCAAATAATCATGGAATTGGTGAAAGATTAATTGCATTACCAACATCAGGTGCTATGTGGATGAAAAGAAAATTTGGTATGGGTTTAGAAGTAGGATTAAAATTTTAATAAAATTTTTCATTAATTATGTTAATCTATATTATAAAAAACTATAAATTTTTTTCTTAATAAATGGAAAAAACGAATATAAACTTAACAGATAATCAAAAATCAAAAATAAAATTAGCATTTAAAAATAAAAGATCAGTTATAATTCAATTTAATATTGATCAATTTAATGAAAATGGAAAAGATATTATATTACTATCTAAAAGACAAATTAATAAACTAAATAAACATAAAAAATTAAATAAAGGATTAAGATTTGAATTTTCATATAATCAATTAAAAGAAATAAAAAATGGTGGATTACTAAAAGAAATTTTAGATTTTGCTGATAATATACCTATTGTTAAAAATTATACACCAAATGTTAGAAAGGGAGCAAAAGTAGTAAAAGATTCTATAATTCCTAAATTTAGAAATTTTGTTGATTGGTTGGATCATGAATTAAAAAATGTAGAAGGATCTGGTTTAGATAAAAAAACATTAAAATACATGAAACAAAATTATAAAAAAAATTTGAACCACTAACATTAGGTAAATTAGAAAAATTATGTAAAAATATAAAATATTTTAGAGGTGTATTTATGAGCGATATATTACCTAATAAAGTTAATAAATTTGAATGTGGAATTATAAATTTAGATTCATTTGATGGAAATGGAACTCATTGGGTTTGTTATTATAAAAAAGATAAAATTAAATATTATTTTGATTCATATGGAAATATAGTTAATAAACCACCAATAGAATTAGTTAAATATCTAGGAAAATATAATATATTTTATAATGATAATCAAATTCAAAATTATAATGATCCACCAATTTGTGGTCATTTATGTATTTTTATATTAAATGAATTAAATAAAAATAAAAAATTTGATAACATAATAAATAAATTTATCCTTAATAAATATGGATTCACAAAATATATTTGATCTGTTTGGAAGACAGAAAAAACATCCAATTAATATTAAAGAAGATTATATAAATTCTAAATTAAATATATTTTTTAATAATTTTAGTAAAAGTTTTAAAAGTCATGTAAAAAAGACTGAAAATTTAGTAAATGCTATTGGTTTATCAAAAAATTATATAAATATTAATGGTAAAAGAATTGTTAATGTAAAACCAAGTATAAATAAATATGATGTTATAGTTAAATCAGAATTAGATGAAGTTTTAGATTCAATTATTGAAATTGGTAGTGATTATTCAGAAACTAAAAAAGATTTAAATAAAATTTTAGAATTTTTAATTAATATTGGAAAACATGTTGAAAATTTAGAAGAAAAATTAGAGAAAGAACTAAAATTTCTATTTGATGGAGTCAATAAATCAATAAAAGAATTAAATGCGGAAATAATAATAATTAAAGATAATATAGATAAATTACAATAATTTATTTTATATAAATGGAGTTGATTTATTGTCTTAAATGTAAACAAAAAACTAATTCTAAAGATATTCAAATAATAAAATTGAAAAATATAAATATAATTAAAGCAAAATGTTGTATTTGTAATTCAAAGAAAAGTTGTTTTACAAAATTTTCTCCCTAATAAATGGCTCTATACAGTTCATTTGATTTATTCATTATCAGAAACCAAAATCAATTAAACAAAGATGATTGGGATGATATTTCTGAAAAATATGAATTAAGTATTAATATGATGAGATTGTTTCAAAATAAATTAAATTGGCAAAAAATTGCTCAATATCAAAATTTAACTATAGATTTTATTACTGAATTCATAAATTATCAATTAAAAGATTATATTGATTTGATTTGTAAATATCAAGAATTAACTGAATATTTCATTCATGATTATGCTTTTACATTAAATTGGGAATTAATTTTAGAACATCAAAAAATATCAGCAAAATTTATACTTGATCATGCTACTGAAATTGAATATTTTAAAAGTAAAAATGAAATTGATACATAAAAATTATAAAATTTGACATCATAAAAATTAAATTATAAAAATTTTACTTGTTTTAAAAAACCTTTTGATTTAAAAAAATTATCCTTAATAAATGGCTGATTACAAAAAAATATATAAATGATATTGAAAGAGCTGAATACAAAAATTTCTATCCATTATCTAAATTACATTTAAATGAATCTAATAAAAAAACTGAATTTAATATAGATTTTGGAGATGGATTTTGTACTTCTAAATTTCAATTTTATATATCTGGTAAATTAACTAAATCTGATGGAAATGCATATGATAATGGTGCTAATATAAAATTAATTGATAATTTTGTTCCATTCTTATTTTCAAAAATTGAAGTTAGAAAACATAATAAATTGATTGATGAAATTGAATATCCTGGTCAATTAAGTACAATTAAAGGTACTATAACTTATTCAAAATCAGAAATAAATCAAATAAATAATGGTTTTGAATCAAATTTTAAAAATATATTTGAAGCAATTGGTAATTTATCTCATTTTGGATAAGGATTTTTTGAAAATGTAAATATTCCAATATATAAAGGAGGTTTTAATATAACATTTATTAGATCAGAAGATAAAGATGCAATTTTTAGATGGAAAACTAAAAACGTTGATGGAACTTATGATAATGCTACATTACCAACTGAAGGTAAAATAACAATTGATGAATTTTTTTATTAGAGTTCCTATTATTGAATATAAAACAACAAGTAAAATTCAATTAATTAATGAATTAAGTAAATCAGAAAAAATTATATTTTATTTTAATCATTGGCAATGTATTGAACAAAAAAATATAACAGGAAAGAATTTAAGTTTTGATATAACAAATATCTATAGAAATATTTATAATCCAAAATTTATTATAATTGGATTTCAAAAAGGAAGAACAAATGATCAGTTATATGATACTTCTAAATTTAATAGTATGTATGTAAAAAATATAAGAGTAAAATTAAATGGCCAATATTATCCTGATGAGTTGGAAAATTTTGATATAAACAATGACAAATTTAGAATTATGTATGTAATGTATCAAGATTATAAAAAGGTTTATTATAATAGTAGTAAAATGTATTATAATCCAACAGAATTTCTAGAAAATAGACCAATTTATGTAATTGATACTACAAAAAATCCAACAAATATTTCAAGTTCAAAAAATGATATAATTATTAATGCAGATTTTGATTATGATATAACAGATGCTACTAAAACAAATTGTTATATTATTGTTGTATCTGAAAAATTACTTGAATATAATATAATCAAAAATGATATAATTGAAATAAATTAATCTATATTCTTAAAAATCAGATATTAAAATTTACTTGTTTTAAAAAAGCTTTAAATTTACAAAAATAAAACAAAATGAATGGATATGATGGTGTATTTTGTGTAGTGTTGTAAGTGTGCGTGTTTTCAGAATAGGCGCCTTAGTTACTCGTCACTACCACCTAGCTTTTATGATATTTTGTATTTTTGAATTTGAACCCATCACTGCCACATTCCAGGTTTTTATGTCCCCAGGGGCATCATTTCAGGTTCTATTGAATTATTTGATTTTTAGATTTTTTTGTGCTAGGTGGAGGAGAGTGTATTATTTGAATTTTTTAGTGTGCGGTGTTGTAAGTGTAATGTTGTATTAATGGGATGGACGATAGGCGATTGATTGAAATGATTAATGGAAATAGATTGGTGGTTAATGGAAATGGATTGGTGATTATGAAGGATGAAATGGATGAGGCAAAGGGTGCACCCACCATAGTATCTTGTCACACGGCTTGTTTCACAGTCATTATCCTATGGCCACTCGGATAAAGACCTTCCACCAACCACTGGACTTCAACTATGTCCTCAATAAATTATGCCCGAAGTTTCGAGATTTGAACTCGGAACCTCAGGCATATGAGACTTGAACGTTAGCAATGAGCTAACCAGACTTCCGTTGAGTGATAAGACTGCATGGGTTTATCAGTTGAAGCGCTAGTAGTTCATGACTTTTCCACTAGATAGTGCAACAATTGCCTATACTAAATAAATATCATTTTTAATCCTATTAAGGGGGTCCGTGAGGTTGTATCTCCGCCATGTTAATTTCACTAAATTTGTGTACCTTTTTCTCAGGATCCATAGAAGATATCAGAATGAAATTTTCACCCTGTATTGATCATACTATTATGGAAATATTTATAACATTTGGTTGATTTCTGTTAAAAATTAGAAACACAGTAAAAAATTATGTTAATATATTAAAAATTTCAAAAAATATATAATGTAGTAATGAGGTTAATTATATTGTTTTGGTTTTTATCTTTATGAAATGTTATAAAAATGTGTAAATAGGTGATCTGAAAGTGTGGTAAAAATTTCAGGACCCTACCTTTAACCGTTTTTGAGAAAAAGGTACATACGTGTTAAAAAAAACAAACTTTCGGAAAATTGCGATTATTTCCATACACTGCGCGCGGAACCGCACTCAAAGTGCTGAAAATCCCCTGAACATACGACTATATAATATTAAATAAAAACTGTTTGCTTTAACCTATTTTTATGAAATTTGCAGGAAATAATTCGTAATTAATCAGGGAACAAAAATATGAAATAAACTAAAAAATGATTTTTTTTCAAAATTCAACCTCATAACTCCCCTTAATACATTATAGCCCATCATAAATCAACCAATTGAACATTTGTTTCAAATACTTTTACAAATAAATCAATTAACATATTGATAAATTTAAGAAACAGCAAAAAAACTTATATCTCATTTAAAACCTAAGTTGTGAGGTATTATATCAAAGAGAAAAAAATATTAAATTCAATACAATTTTCAGATTAAAGATAACTTAATTATTAATAAAGTTATAATAGTTTAAAGTATTGGAGTTTGTGACAGGAAGTATTATTTTAACGGTCAGATAAGAGAGATAAGAGTGATAAGAGAATGCACTCAACCAATATATTCTACAAGACTCATTATTTAACAACTAAAATCATCGTTTATGAACTAATTAGGTTTATTTTATTAAATTTGCACAATAATTACTATAATTAGTATATATTTTGACCTGGGACCATGATAATTTCAGATTTCAAAAAAAAATATATAAAATTTGAGAATTTTTTTTAATAGAACTTAAAATATTCATTCATGAAAACAGTTAAAGAATAGAATAAGAAAGATTTACATTTAATTATTACAAACATTAAAACATTTGATGATAAAGAAACTATTCTAGTTTAATTTGAATAATTATTCAGTATTCGACAAAATTTTACTTGTTTCAGAAAAATTTTTATTCTGTAGACAATTTTATGTAAATTTAGGCATATTTGTAAAAAATTTCATGAAATTTGCATATTTTTCGTAAAAATTAGAATAATGTTACAAATTAGCCAAAAAATGGTAAAAATATTGCATAATTGTACTAAAAAACTATGAAATTTGTTTAATTTTTGATTGGCTCCAAAAGTGAGCCAGGAACCTCATATGACTATCTACTTATATATATATATATATATATATATATATATATATATATATATATATACATATATATAAATTTTAATGACTATTATTTTTGGTCTCTGGGCACCTCAAAACGAAAAAGTAACATGGTCCCGGGCTTAGGTCTTACCATGAGACCTACGGTAATAGCTTATTCCCTATGGGAAATTCGCTAAAAACTTTCTCGTCGTTGCATCTAAGCTCTCCAATAAATTGCTTGATCGCTTTTGCAGTTTGACAGTCTTCTAATTGCAAAATGGCGGGGAAAATCCAGGTTGGACCGTTTTATGCTGAGTTCTTCACGGACCGATAGAGGCAAGGCATCCACTGTATTAGTTAAAAAAGTTTCATAGTTGCTTTTCAATTAGTTTTAAGTTTAGATTTATTTTCGTTCTTATATCAATTGATCCAGTCCACCCTGAATTAATTAGTCAACTATGATGCAACAGTAATCAGGTAACTAAATTCACAGAATAATAAGTTAGTGTAATTAATTAAGCTTACTGCGCCGCGTAAAACGATGAGATAATGATAAACGTTCAAAAACTATCATGAGTAGCCATAATGACAGTCTCTTACTTGCAAAGTAACGTAATAATAGACAAACGTTACATTAAAAATACTGTATTTGACGACAAACTAAAAGTGACAATGTGACAATTGTCAAACACCGTTCGGAAGGCGCGACGCTATCTAATGTTACTACAGAGATTTCCCAAGCGATTCGAACTTGCCAGTTCCGTTGCCCCGGGACGCGAGACCCAGTTAGCGCAGGCAAAGCACACAACACAAAGCTTGTCAGGTGTAGAGGACTGCGACGAGATTTTATCTCTTTTCCACCACCTTTGTGCAAACTCATCGATACTGGGACTAGCGTGTGTGTCACCGTTGGATATTTTTGGATTTGGATTGGTTTACTTTTAGCTCTGAACATTACTGTAGGGCATTATTTTGGTGGAAAATATGAACTTTTCATGAGTAAAATTAGCAAAATAAACTCTGGCAAACTTTATATGTCAAGAATTCAAATATATATATTTAAGAGTTTTACCATCGGTTTTGGTACATTGTATTGATTGACTTTATAAGAGGGTCTTGAACTCAGATTTATATACCAAACACGATGAAAACTAATACTTTGATAGGTTTTGAAGTAAAATCATATCATACTTTAATTTTGTATTCCTATTATTTTCAACGCCAGAGTTAGTATTTTGTTACGTTATTAGGATTACATAAAAACTTTATAAAAAGAGATCGAATCTTTAAAATTGTGTGGTAGTCATCCTAGGAATCGATCCTGTAGCCTCGAAAAACGAAGTCACATGAAAGTTCAAGATGCTAAAGTTAGGCTCACATATTTTTGCTCAGGCGTGTTTCAAATAAAAAAATTCAAATTTCAAACATGCATACCTTAGTAAAGAAACTGTACAATATACAGTATTTTTGTCATAAAATCCATGCATGATATTTTCCAATCATATTAAATGTCAATAAAACTGTCAAAGAGTAAAACCGTAAGAATATAAGTTATTGGAAAATATAGTTAGTTTGTTAGGTATCGAAAATAAATCAACAGCATTAATAACTGGATATTGTTATCTGTTGAGCTTAACAAATTTTTCCTCCGCGGAAGAAAACTAGCGACATTTTTATATGTAGACCTAACTTGTTTTTTTTTTTTGTTTTTTTTTCTTTGTTTTTTTGTTTTGTTTTGTTTTGTTTTTTGTTTTTTTTGTTCACACATGTTTGTTTAGTATATGTCATGGAATGAAAGAATTTATTTACGTAACTTTCATCCCTAACGACAAAACCATCACTGTAAGGGCAGAAATGACAAATAAATAACGAGCACAGACACGTGGCGTTATCGAAAGTTACGTAAAAGATTTCCCCTGAGACTAAACTTTACCTTACATTTTACGCAGTAACTTACATAACACATAAAATATGTTGTATGGAAAAAGTACAGAATCGGTTGGATATAGTGACTATATAATCTCATCTATCTATATATATATATATATATATATATAAGCGAAATCCCACTCACTGACTCATCACGAAATCTCAGGAACTACCAAACGGATTTACTTGAAACTTTGAACATAGGTTAATCTTGCCTCCTAGGTGCTCACTAAGAAACGATTTTGCAAAATTCCTTCAGGACTCCGCCCCACACGACTTCAAAGTTACCATGTTATTCTTATGGAAGCAACATTTTTGTATTGGAACCATATGGTTACATTAAAATATAATTGAGCGGAGCGAGCGAAGCGAGCGAAGCTCCTATACTACACTCTGGCTTTTTATTTACAAGTACTCCTCCTGAAGGGCTGGAGTGATCCTCACGAAATTTTGCTCGGTCATAGTAACCATCTATGGGAAGGTATAAATCTGAAATGGCCCAAATCGGACATAAGGTTTATGCCCTACGGCCCTTTAAAGTTACCATGTTATTTTAATAGGAGAAATATTTTATTTGGTTTGTTTACTGTGTGTTGATTATTCAGCTGTTATAAGGATCAAGCAGCGAGCACAGAACAAAAAATTTTTGTTCTGTGCTCGCTGGGATCAAGTTTAACTGCAGACTGTTACCATCAGCTGTTTGTGAATACAGTAGTTTTATGTGAAATTGTTGTTTTGTTTATTTTAGTGGTTTGTTTACCTTTGTACGTGAATGAAATGCCACGTTTACGGAGAGGAAGTGCAAATCTTGGACGACGCACCATTTAATATCGCAGCAAACCTGCGTAATCAAAAATTATTAGAGTATTGCAGACTTGTGGCGAGTAAGCGCAGCGAACAACCTAAATCTGGCGATTGTGTGCAGCGAATGAGCCGACCCAAAAGGTGAGTGAGCGCAGCGAACGAACCAAATTGATGGCGAGTGAGCGTAGCGAACGAGCTGACCCAAATGGCGAGTGAGCGCAGCGAACGAGCTAAACCCTGACGGCGAGTGAGCGTAGCGAACGAGCTCACTTATGCATTAAAAAATTTGCTATTATTGATCTAAAAAATAGTTGCTCCGCTCAATATTGCAAGCAGACAACTGCATTGTATACCTAGTATAAATTTTGTAAACAGCTGTTCCCATTCAATTTATTGAGGGAAGATTAGTAATAAAAATCTAGAGGGTAATTCCCTTAGGAATTTTACCTTTTGAGGCCATTGAGCTTAGCGACAAAGCTAACCCTGACGGGGTTACTGCCTGACTCATCATGAAATCTCAGGAACTACCAAACATATTTACTTGAAATTTTAAACACAGGTTCGTCTTACCTCTTAGGTGCTCTCTAAGAAATGATTTTAGAAAATTCATTCAGGGCTCCTCCCAACAGGCCATTGATGTTTCAATCTAATGTTATCCGCATGGCCAAATTTATATACAAATGAGAAAACCTGCACGGTTGAAATTTGGAGTGATCTCTTTTTTCTTAGATGCTAAAAAAGTGCTTTAAACATCCCCTTTAGGGTTCCGCCCCACAGAAGCTCACAGTTACTGTATAGCATATGTGTTGAAATTTGACATGGACGATTCTCTTTGCTTATAGATACTTATTAAGAAACTGTTTTGCAAAATTTAGTTTTTGAAGCACTTTAGGGCTCCGCCCCACTGGACTTGAGGATTCCTTTAGGGGCCCCCGGGATTTAAAATTGACCTGGACGTTTCTCTTTGCTCATGGGTGCTCCCTAAGAAACCGTTTGCAAATATAATTTTTGAAGCACTTTAGGGCTCCGCCCCACTGGACTTCAGAATTACTTTAGGGACTCCAGGGTTGAAATTTGACACGGACGTTTATTTTTGCTCATGGGTGCTTCCTATGAAACGGTTTTGCAAGTATTGTTTTCAAAGTTCTTTAGGGCTCCACCCCACAGGACTTCAAAATTACTTTTGGGCCTCCGGGGTTCAAATTTGAATCGGACGTTCCTCTTTGCTCATGGTTACTAAGAAATAATTTTGCAAATTTCCTTTAAGGCTCCACCCCATAGAACCTCAAGGTTTCATAGATCCTAGAGGGTTGTTGTTGCCGTTGTTATAACTACTTTTGGGCCTCCGGGGTTAAATATGAATCGGACGTTCCTCTGCTCATATTTACTGACTAAAAAACGGTTTTACAAATATAGTTTTTTTAATTCTTTAGGGCTCCGCCCCACAGGTCTTGAAAATTACTCTAGGGCCCACGGGGTTGAAATTTGACGTGGACGTTCCTCTTTGTCATAGGTGCTCACTAAAAAATAATTTTCAAATTTCCTTTAGGGCTCTGCCCCATAGAACCTTAAAATTACCATGGATAGGGGGTATAAATGTAACGTGGATGTTCCGTTTTGCTAACGGGTGCTCATTACGAAATGGTTTTGTAAATATAGTTTTTGAAGTTCTTTAGGGCTCCACCCCCAACGGACTTCAAAATTAATCAAGGGGCAACGGGTTTGAAATTTGACATGGACGTTCCTCTTACTTACATAGGTGATCAATAAGAAACAATTTTGCAAATTTCCTTTAGGGGTCCTCCCACAAATTCTCAAAACTACCATAAATCCTACGGGTTTAAGTTTATTGTAAACGTTCTGTTTTGCTAAGAGGTGTTCACTAAGAAACACTTTTGCAAATATAGTTTTTGATGTTCTTTAGGGCTCCGCCCCACATGGCTTCAGAATGACTGTAGGGCATACGGGGTTGAAATTTGACATGGTCGTTCCTATTGCTCATAGGTTCTCAGGACCTTTTCTATTTAAGAAACCTTTACTCACTAAGAACAGGTTTTGCGAAATACCTTCAGAGCTCCACTCACACTACTTCATTGTTTCAATATCATTCTTAAGGAAGTAGATTTCGTTGCTCTTTAAAACGATTTTATTACCTATTAAATAAATTCAATCACGGGCGAAGCCGTGACGGGAAACAGCTAGTTAAACATAAATACATTTTTTAACAGACAATTAATGATACTGAAATATATACTTTAAAATATATACTTTTTCTCTTGAAATATATACTTTTCAAAGATATGCCTGTACTCACCTTGTTATTAAGTAATTATCGGTATTACCAAATTCAATATATTTTGAACCAAATTAGTTGAAAATAAGTTACCACTGAAATAACTGTTCTTCATTTTTTTAGCATTTGTTATTACAACAGCTGTATAATGAATTAATCATTTCAACTTAAAATAAGATAAACACTGAGACTTTAAAGCACGTAGGGCGTAGGCCTGGGGGCGAATTTAAATTATAATGGGTTTCTGCTCATCTAAAGGACACCTTTCTACCGATATGCGTGGATCTCTCCTGCGATGTACACAAGCCGAGAAAAAAGAGGAAAAGAGGAATTCTTGCCTGAGAAGATAGTATGATTGCTTATCGCCAGGATACAGATTAAATAATAAATGTAAGCATATGTTGTTAACCATAAGCTACTTATGCTACTTTATGAATACAATGTTTATAAAACCGGTTGACAACCTGTTAGTTGTAACAACCCACTTTGGAGGTTGGGTACAGCAATTTTCATAGAAGAAGAATCAAAATGATAAAAGCACTTAAAATTAAGTGCAGTGAAATAAGCATTCCCATTGGTTTTCAAAAAGGAGAAAGGTAGCTTGTGGGTGAGCGTTCCCATTGTAAACCGAACGAGTTTTTGACGAAATACAAAACACACCTCAGAATAGACAAATTGAGTGAACTTGTTTACTTAAACTATCCTCCCCGAATAGACATATGTTACTAGCAAGCGTATACGTGTTTACATCAACTGTTCCTCTTTGGACAAAGCAGTGAAATGAAAGATTTAAGTATATTTGACTAAGTTACTCATAGTTCTATGTTTTTGTGCATGATACTATTTGCATCAACGTATACGTTTTTATTAAAAACGCTTTTTACTTTTTTAAAAATTTTTACAAAACTCTATAATTAACATTTTAAATAAGTTTATTTTTATATGCGTTCATTTGTTTAGCCACAAATCTTAAACTTATTTTTGTTGAATTTGATTTGACTAAAACAAGCTGATAAGACCCTGAATATGCCTATATGGTATATATATTTAAAGTTAATCCTCTATATCGTGCTGAAAACTACTCATTGTCTTAATGTACAACAATTTCATTGATTTATATTTACTTAAATAAATTTAAAATTGATTGTTAAGATATTCTTTAACAAGTAGCATAACATTCAGCTATAATAAAGATATCATTAATAGTATTACAGTGAAAGGCAAGGGAGGGGAAATTATAAAATCGATAAATGTAGTTAAATCTTATTCTGTATTGTACATAATATACTAGTTAAATAAACTTGTGCACTTATGAGTGAAAATTCAACTCGTCTAAAAAGCAGTGAAAACAAATGTAAGTGAAGAAACAATCAATTATAAAATAAAATCAACTTGAAATCTCTTTAAACAATATTTAACTGCAACTTGTATTGATCAACAAATATAAGATAGTTTTAAATATAAGTTACAGCATACAAACTAAAATAAAATAAAGTAATAACATTTTTACAATAAAAAAATTTCTAGTTAATTTTTTACTATTTTTTATATTATCGAAGCAAAATATAAGAATTAGCCTTAAACCTGAATACTTTGGTAACACGACATTGTCTAAAAATTTCAGTGGCTAAAAAAAAAAAAAAAAAAAAAAAAAAAAAAAAAACTATTTGTTTGGCTTTGCTTAGATTATGATCTTTACTCACATACTGTTTCAGTTGGTAAAAGAGTATTTAGAGTACTCTTTTGGACACAAACAGTTACGTAGTTACTGAATTCACCTACACAGCGATCGTTACGGCTAAGCTGTACAAGCAGAAGCTGAGTGGTTTGAGGTTTACAATAATATATTTGATAAATTTACCATGTATTTATTTATTTATGTATTTATTGTATAAATGTATGTATTCCAATATTTGGAATATCGTTACCAAAAATAATAAGATCCATCAGCTATAAGTTGCCACAGATTTACTGTACATAGAGCAGCTTTCAAAGGCCCGTTTCTTTTGCTTAAATCAAAGGGTTTTCACAAGGGCAAATAAAGCCATACATCACACAATCCTGTCTTTTCGGCTGGAAGTCAGGAATGAAAAACAAGTCCAAGCCACGAAAGATGTTCCAGCTCGCCCTGACAGACTAGATTTATTGTTTAACTTGTTTCTAATTAGTGGAAACTTTAGACCGCTCCAGTTATCAGCTTCCTCAAAATTATTTTATCCTTTGAGATTTAAAAACATTATTAAACTTGGGTAATCTTTCCCCACTTGGCGAACCCCTTAGGTGCATTTCATTTTCTCCATTTCAAATTTAACCATCGCATAATCATTCTCTAAGTGACTTAGATATAAATAAACCTTAGGCTATATCTACTGTTATATTGTTACTATAAACCGTAGCTAAATATTGAACTTTTTGTGACAACAGTATTTTATCAAGCTGAACAATCGTTCTGCAGTTTTTAACCATTACAAAAGCGAAGATTGCTCATTACAAAATACATTTAAGAACATTTTACCAGAAAAGAGAGAAAAATATTTTAGGTATTCCTCAGATTCGATTTGACGCCGAACGGAACAAATTTTATACACTTCCCATACAGCACACAAAGTCTAAATCACGTTGAATAAACATGTAGGATGGATAAAAATTAACCGTCTTGCAATTATCTTTTTTTAAGACGTTTTGTAAACCTCTCACAATACACGTCTTATTTTTCTACATCTATAGTACGTCTTCATTTATTCATTCTTAAAACCAAATCGCATTAAACTTAATTAAGATGTCTTATTGACATACAAGAAAAATTATAAATCTAAGACTATATTATTCTTATATGTTCAAAAAAAATTTTAAATAACCCAGGAAAATTTTTTTTATAAACTTATACGTAGTAAATTTTGGTATATTGTAACTATTAAACTAACAATAAATAAAAAATTCAATAAAATGTAACAATTAACATTTTTTTCAAAAATATAGCTTATTCATCCTGAAGATGAATAAAAAACGTCATCAAAATGTTTCCGTGATTGTTGTCGTTAACATATAAAAGATGTCAAATTTACGTTTTAAGGACATCACCGCTCAACTCCTGCAAACTCATTAATAATTGTGAAAATCCCGAATTCCGTACCGGTACACTTAAAAATAATTTAAAAGCTTATGGTTTTGCTAATCTAAATGTGTGTTTTTAACTAAGTTTGTCAATATATGTTTGTAGCCTGAACTAATGTTTTACCAATAAAAGATTCTTGTCATATTCAAATACCTGATCAAATATGCAAAGAAAGTATTTGAACTGATGAGACAGTCTTTTGAAGTCTCTTTTGAAAACAGGCTTCAGCTCAAGTCATGGGATTAATCCTTCTCCGAAACAGAGGTGAAGAAAACAAAGAAACGCAGTCACACTACCTCTCCTTCAAGGTGCAAAGTACGAATGCCACAACTGTGTGTAGACGATCAACAATCCACAAAAGATTTCTGATTTTATCAATTATTTAGAAACGAAATCACCTAGGCTAGTTAATTTTCATTTCTTTCAAGATCAATTCGATAAAACAATATTTTACTCAGTAAGAAATTAATTACAAAATTAATTACAAAATATATTATTCTTGAAAAATCTTATAGGTCATCAAAATATGCCATATTAATTAATTCTGATTTGAGTTTGGAAGCACGATTACAAAATTCATATTCTTCTGACATTTAGGAATATATTGCGGAACTCTTTTACTGAGTATATATAGATCTAAGAATTAATAAATTAATTAATCAAACGAATGATACGACAAATATAAAAGCAATTCAACAGTTTAGATTTCATGAGACATCTTAATCTTTCTTTCAATAAATTGTTCTGTATATTTTACGCAGGGAAATTCACTTCAGAAATTTTTCAGGGAAATTTTTTAGAAAGTCACTTCCTCTGCAAACTAACCAGTTATGCAATAAAAATGATATTAGCTCACTAGTTTTTAGTTAATGTTTCCACCCAAGGTGATGAAAATGAGCTATTTGTTTTTCAAGTTTACTGCATATTTAATTATTTCACTTCAAGTCAGATTTTTCAAACCCAATGCAAAGTAAATTTAATGACACCTTATTTCTTATATGTTCTTCATCGAAACTATTAGCGGGTCTGGTTAGTTCGTGTGGTACGTGGGGCTTCGCCGTTAAACTAATGTGATTTAGTTTGCTTGAACTTTTGCTTTTGATTCATAAAATAAACCACAATTACAGATTATAAACTGTTCGATTGTTTAATCTAAAACAATAAATAAATCGTTTTGAGTTTTCACCACTTTACTCTCTGCCTTGAACCCCTACTTTACCAATACTCTGTGTGTTCGTGCTGATGATTTGAGTTAGTCGTCTCGTCGTCTGTCGTCAACCGTCAACCACAAAGGTAAGCATTTATTTGTTTCCATAAGCTTATATACAAAGCTTTTACCTTGATATGGTAATACAGTATTATTTTATGAAAGTGAAAATTGTTTTTTTAATCTGCGAAGGTATATATATTCTATATATACCAAGGTATATTATATATTCTACTCTAACCAAAGACATTGAAATTGTAAAGGATATCTAACCTAAATTACTCTGAAATACCCTTCTATTATGAACTAAACCTCTGTAGGAATCCAATTGTTTTGTCTAATAATTTAAGTTTAATTTTTTAACCTTTTATATCTTGTATTAGACCAACAAACCTTTATAGCTAATAATTAATTATTCATTGCCAGGAATAGCATTTGTAATCTTGGATCGGGACCTTAAAATACGCCCTACACTCCAAAATTTATTTTTATAGGTACAACTTCCCAATCTCCTCAAGACAGTCTCTTGTCTGTTTTAAACTGATTGTCAGACCAATTTACTTTTAAATTTCAATGACTGAAAAACTGTTTAGGCTACATAATAACTTATCTTTGCCTAAGATGGGCCAAAAGTTTGTCATTGGGATCGGGCTCATCACTGTTTATTAATGTTTGTAATCTATGTTTATTTAGGTATCTATCCAATTTTATCATGTGATAAGATGAAACATATTAGCTGTGTGAAAATAGCCAACCGGTGAATTTGAAAGAATGGTTTTTGTTTCCTATGGAGTTAAAAATGTAAAATCCAATAATATGGTCCCGGGCTTAGGTCTTTGCATGACAATTACCGTAGTAGCAGATTCCCTTAAACTATAGGAAAATCCACCAAAATGAAGAAATTTAATCTAGGCCTACTCTTTTATCTCACATTAGGCCTACAGAAATGTTGAATGAAGTTCGACCTACATACTAGCCTATAACATGTCTATCAACCCTAACTCTGAATCGACTGCACAGTCTCTTAACTGGGGTACCATACTATCGAATGAAAGTATCGGTCGATCCAATCGATATCAACTATTGATTCAATTTAACTTAACTTAAATAACAAAGACAATAACTAACTGTACTGACAACTGAAATTTTTACAAAATAACATAATATACCGGTAGGCTATAAATAGGCTATGTTAAAAAAAAAAAAAAAAAAACAGGTCTACTCGATCACATTCTTTTTAACTTTCCTGGGCATGAATACCATATTCTGGGATTCAAGTATCTCTATTCCTGGGAATGAATAGAGATAAGTTTAGGTTATGACAGTTGGATTTGTCAAGCCAAATTTTGTATTTGACATTAGTTGTCTATCTGACACAATATACCGTAGATCGGATCGATTGATTTTTTTATTCTAGCCTATAGTATGGGAGTCCAGTTAAGAAACTGCACCCGTCAGCGGGTACCCTAATTCCCTAAACATTTCCCTATTTAGGAAATATTCTACCCAATTGTGGTTGAAGGCATGGTTGGACCTAATCTTGAAACCATGTTACTTTTTTCATTTTGATGTAGCCTACCTACAAGCCTAAAACAATATTATTCATATCTACAGTGTCTACCCCTCTCTTAACCAGCCCTCGGGACCGGGCCTACGGTCGGATGACTTAACCTAAAAGGTCAATTAAAGCGGGCGACTATATAAACATGTAAAATATGTAGAAATAGGCCTAATTATACTATGGTATTAGAGGCCTATGTAACAAAACAATAAATCCTAAAACCCATTCAGCCATTTATCAAAATAGGCTGTGCTCATGTGCTAACCAAGCAAAAAATAATTGACTTTAAGTGATGTTCTGTTTAAGTTCTGTGAGTTCCCGTGTGGGTGTAATAAATTTTAGTAAAGCGATAAAGGTACATTAGCCTGACATATATGTGTTCTATGACACCCACACTCCTTAGTCCATATTTTTAGGCAAATATACAGTAAATTAACTGAAGGGTAAGTGTGAAAGATGAGATATAGAGCTTTGTTTACTGACAAAGACCATGTGATTCATTTGTCATTAATATTAAAAAAAGGCTCCTGGTTCAAATTTTTAAATCTTCTAAAAAACTTAAAACTGGTTAACGTGGTCGCAAATGCCTGAGGCCGGTTCTGAGGCTTACGGGTAGGGTTACACTACCAGATATTTTCTAAAAAAAGCCAACCCACGGCCCTTTTGCGATACAGTGTACTGATGTCTCCAACCCTTCTCCCCCTCGCCAATGCCTATGGGAAATAATAATAAGAGATAAACTTATGTGTTTTAAACAATATAAAATGTCGACACATTTTAACTTACACAGTATGTAAACGAGGCAGTGTAAATAGCCATACCGATTTACATTGAGTTTAACACAATAACAAAATGTTCAATCCGAATTCCCTTAAAATTGCTTCATTTTACTGAAAAAAACATTTTTCAAATTTCTATAGAAAGGGAAACTATCTTGAATCGCCTAGGCCTATTCCTCAATTATAGTCTTATTTCAATTGTTTGGAGCATAAAAATGATAAGAAAGGCATAAAATCTTATTACCGTAATAGAAATCTTATCGTTCATAGAAACACTTTATAGTTATTACCAAAGCAAAAACACAGGCAACTGATTATCTGTTGCCTACAGATAAACTGTTTGCAAACACTGCAAGTTTGCATACTTTTTGGTTTCATTACCGGTATTGAATTCACCTCATCGCTCACCAGAAAAAAATCAAATGTAGACTCCCTTTTAACCGGCCACCTCGGGACCAGACTCAGCCGGATAATGAATTGGCCGGTTAAACTGATGTAGACCTAGGCCTACATTTAAAAACGGCAACCTACAATTTAATTATGGCCTAAATGCAATTATACTTGAAAAAACTCTAAAAATGTTTCCGAGTAGCCTATAATTTATATAGCTAACCTCTGACACCCATGATATCCACATTAAACGAAACTAATAATCACAGTTTCTTAATTATTAAGAAAAGATTAACAGTTTTTAAATTATTGTCTACTGGATTGCAGGTCCAAGCGCATTCACTTCCGTCCAGGATTAAATATGTTTGAGAATGTCAGTACGGTATAGTGTTGAGTTGAATTACAGATAAGAAAACAACGCTTCCGGCAAAACACAGCCCGTTAAAGCGATGTCGAGATAAATGATGGTTTGTAAAACCCATCATTTAGTTTGTGTCTTTACTGGGTACCGTACTGATTAACCTACATTTGCTTGTAACACCTCCAAGGCAGCAAACCTTCACAGTGCTTATTGAGAATATATATACTAAAATTCATTTTGCAGCAAACATGTTGTGACAATATTATTTGTTTTAACTAACACTTGTAAAAATCTACAACTATTATGACTAGATAACATAAACCAGATTGTTTATTAAAAGCATATTTTTCATTCTTTTAAGGCTGTGTTCGAGATGGGAACCCAATTTGACATCAGGATCATCTCATCAGGAACCACATCAAAGGACCTCAAAGTCTGACTTGCGCTGATTCTCTTCTAAAATTAGAAGGTACGGTAATGTTTTATTTGGGTGTGGTTAATTTTTATAATAAATTATGAGAGAATACTACTAAATCCCATTCTAAATCATAGAATATTTTGTACATCTGTAGTGGGCCTCTTAATCCGTACCCAAGGCTAATTTTTAAAGGTTCATTTGTCATAAATTAATTCACACACTGTACCGCACAGTACTCAGTACTTTTTAGGCTAATAATTTAATCTTAGGCAAATGGGAATTGAGTGAATAAAACATAAATACATATAGAGCAAAATCAGTGTAGCACAAACCAGTTTAATGCCCAGAAAACTCTTAAGGATGAGCTTGTCCCATTTCTTTTGGATGTTATTATATTTATTTATCGCACATCTTATTGTACAAAGAGCTTTCTTTTGACCTACCGCAGGACAAAGACTGGAAATGATTTAACGGGTAAAAATGTGTACGTGTCCTTTAAGTTTTCAATAAAGTAAATGTGATATTATAGTGAAACCATCTCTAGCCTAGGAGGAAAAGTACGATGGTTAATTGAATAGATGGATCAGCTGTTTCCATTACCGTACCCATTTCTATAAAACACTACTACCGACTAAAGACATTTATTGTTAAAAATAGGCCTAACTGATAAAGAAGGTACCTATTAGCTTTCCAGAGTAGGCGAGTTAAAGTTTAACTGGTTGTGATAGTTGGTTTGTTAAGAGTATCATTTTGGTTAGCTCTTCTTTTTGGAATGTATAGCCTATAATAATATTAAATTAAAACTCCAAATATCCAATAAGTTTTATAATTCATTGGTTATGTAACAAATTATAAAATTGATTGGACATTTGGAGTTTTAATTTAAAACTACTATATGTTAAGAGTATGTTTATAGTATACTGTTGACTCCCTCTAATCCGGACGCCTCGGAATCGGACCATTGTCCGGATAAAAAAATTGTTGAGCAATCCGGCGGTTGTTAACTTATGCAAATTAAAATCTTTAATAGTGTGTATTTACCTAATTCTAAACATATAAAAAGACAATTTTATACCCTAAACATTACGTTGTTTTGCTACCAACTTGATTCAACCTCATTTTGATGACATCGATAAAAACAAAATTGACACCAGACAATAAGAAATAACACAAAAAAAGGACCACTAATAAAAACTTCATAGATTTATTTTTTGTTAAGAAAGGGGCTACAGTTTTAGATTCATAAAATCACTACGCAGTTACTCTAACTACAATTTTGCCTAAAAATCAATCTCGTAATAATATAACTCAATTCAAAATTACTAAAACTCAAACAATATACGGTATTAGCCACAATTCGGTATGATTATTCGGAACGAGCGTAATCGTAAGCCGAACTGAGGTTCTTTGTTTACATGTTGACCAAAACAGACACGTTAAATTCTGTCAATTTTGGCCTCAAGAAATCCATTACGCTGATGACTCATTTCCAAGACCTCGTCCGGACCATCTGGCGTCCAGACCATTGGAGTCCAAGCGACAGGGAGTCGACTATATGTCAATTTTTTTATACTTTTTATATATTTTTTTATATTTCAGTCTGGTAGATTGAAAATTTTCGCAGCACGTCTGATAGAGTGGTTATTGTGCGCTGGCTAGGCACACCATGTTCTGATATTGGATAATGTAATCAAATTTCAACATGGATGGGACAAGATTATCTTTAAAAGTTTTCCAACCATTAACTTAATACTTTTAATAATTTCTTAATTTATTGGTACCTGTTACATGTAGGCTACACTAGTGATAACGCAGACTTGTCTATCAAAGTATAGTATAATCCCGCTAATCCAAACTAATCAAGACTGGACCCTTTTAGGTTTTGAAAATTTGCGGAATGGGGAGAGTTAAAAAGCTTAAGATTTTACTCGTTTACCTTTGCTGTTTACTTCTACCAAGGTGTATGATACCGTGAAACAATGACACGTATATCAAGGACCTTTGTTGAAGGCCGATAAAACATTTGCTCGGTGTTTGTTCATTGAACACAGTTTCATCACAAGCGACCTCTTATCCAATGTCCAATTGAATTTCAGCCCTATTATTAAAATCTGAGTGAATAAATTATGCCTTTTAGTGTAAAGTCTGTAGCAAAACATTAATTACATGTTATGCTATTCTTTTTAGTTAAATACACTAATAGTTTTTCTTTAGAACACATTTAAAAAGGTCCCTTGTAACTGTAACTTGTTCAATAAACCGCCGGTTAATCCGGCCATTTTTAAAACCGGCATGTGGGCTGGTTCCACGGTCGCCGGATTGAGGGTGTCTGTACTATGAAATTTGACAAAGAAACCTTACGTGTTTATTGTTTGTTTGATACAGCTCTAAGCCAATTAATTGTTAATGTCTAAAGGGAAGTGGGTATTGTTCGGTATCTACTAAAAGTATCTCACCCAAGTCTCCTTTTAAGTTTAGGGCCTAACAGTTTTGGTTGTAACATAGGCTCATTGCCTTAAAAAATAAAAATTATCAGGCTTTCAAAAATGGTCGCAGTACAGTAGACTGTTGATACTGTACTCCAATATTATTTGGCCTAACACATTCTTTAAACCAACAATGTGTCGTCGGCAAAATATGCTACTGATTTTGTTCATTTGTGTGAAGTATTGCAGTACAGTTTCAAGATTTTAATTTGTTTCTCTGTTAATTAATTAATGCTTGTATCAAAGTGGTTACCATACTCAACTACCATACAAAAACACGTAGGCCTACTTAAAAAATACTAGTATACGTGTTGCTCGAAATCGAGCAATTTATTTTAATACAATACAAAAGTTACTTTTTAGCTCTAACTCAATGACATCCGACCAATCCAATATTGTGAATATCTTTAATCACCAAAACTACACGTATTTACAGCTGATTATTAACATATGTTTAAAATGCTTTATTTAATCCCAATGTTATTTAAATGGGAAACTTTGAGATTTCAATGGTGGATAGCGCCTTTATTTTCAGTCCGATTCTCATCAGTTTTTAGCGGAAACAACTACAGACCAAGCCCGATCCAATGACACTAAAAACTTGAAAATCGGTTGAAAATTGTAGGAGGAGTTCTCAAGACAAAAAAACCCTTAGCGTATTAAATAAGTATAGATGTTATAGAGGGTGAGTTTCTTAAAGTGATCCAATAGCTAACTTTTTTATTCTATATCTGACAGTATACTTCTTATGGGGGACCCCCTTTACTTTTTTATTTTGCTTTCAGGTATGTATTTCACTTTTCAAAATTTTCTGCCACTTTTCCAATATGGCAGCGAACTTTAAAATTTCTTATGAAACACTCTACATTTTATGGTGTTTTTGAAATTTTCATGTGATTTTAAGACTTCTTTATTCTTTGACATTTTTTTCTAAACCTAACAGTTAGGGAGCTAGAGGCAATTAAAGTTCATTTTTAATTCCATAAGAATAACATGTGGCAAACTTTATCTGCCCATATCTCCGAAACCATTGACAAAAATAAAAAAATACTCAAGAATAAAAATGTCTTAAATTGATGTTTTAAGAACATTTCACTCATAAAAATTATCATTAACGCATAAATTAACTTCTTTCCAATATGGCGGGGGAAAAATAAAATTTTTAAAACTATTTTTGTTATTATGAAAAATATGTTTTTAAAACATCAATTATAGACATTTTTATTCTTGAGTTTTTTTTTTATCAATGGTTTTGAGATATGGGCATATAAAAGTTTGTCCCATGTTATTCTTAAGGAAGTAAAAGTGAACTTTAATTACCTCTAGCTCCCTAACCGTTAGGTTTATAGAAAAATGACAAGGAATAAAAAATTCTTAGAATCATATGAAAATTTCAAAAACACCATAAAATGTCTGGTGTTCTATAAAAAGTTTTAAAGTTGGCTGCCATATTGGAAAAATTGAGGGAAATTTTGAAAAGTGAAATACATACCTGAAAGCAAAATAAAAAAAGTAAAGGGGGTCCCCCATAAGAAGTATACTGCCAGATAAAGAATAAAAAAGTTAGCTATTGGATTACTTTAAGAAACTCACCCTGTATATGGTATATATACACTGTATATTTTTGTGCGCTAAGTTTTGATTTGGTTAAGTAGACTAAATGTGTTATTGTTATTTTAGGGACATTTGTAAACTTTTTCTAAAATTCAACTCAACATTCAAGTAATAAGTAAAAGTTCTCAGCTTTGGGCGGATCTGATGATGACTGTTTTAACATAACACATGGGGATCTTTTCTTGGTAAAATACATTGTTCAATACAGCTTCAAAATATAGCCCACCCGCTATATAAAACATACACTCCCTCATTGACAAAGCTGCTGTAGAACATTTTGTTAGTTTTAAATATAACTATCGGCCTATTAATTTAATCATATCCTGGGCAGCACCTCATTGATAAAATTGTAACCCTAACAAGATAAAAATTTAGAATTTTAAGTTACGAACTTATCGTTATAGTTTATGTTGTATAGTACACCTATTTCATGTACGCCTATGTTTTATGGTCTTTTATTCTATGTGAATTCAATAAAAGATTTAAAGGCTTAGATTTTTAAATACCTCTTTTAAGTTGGACTGAGCAAATTAACCTCATCTCTAAAATAATTACTAAACAATTTGTTTTTTAATTTCTTTCCCTCGCTTTTAACTCACTGTTTGATAGGTTTGGTTCCAGTTGTTAATGATTTTCTTTTCTTTTTGTTTCAGATTTGGGTTGCTGATCTTCTAGCATGAATCACTCATTTAGGAAACGGAAACTTCTTTTGACATTGTACATGTTATTTGTGGGTTGCAGTGTAAATCTTATATCTGTTAAATTAATATGTTATCTTTAATATATTAAGATTCAACTTTATTGGCTTTTAATTAAAATCCTTTGTTGTATATTAATTTAATTTTTTAATTATAATTGAGTTTAATGATTATTATTAATGATTAAATTATAGATGAAAATACATCCAGCAAAATTTATACCTAATTAAACAAATTCATTTTAACATACAAAAATTGAAGTAGTACGGTAAACATTTTGTTACATATTATTGAAAATTATTTTACATCCAGAAAAACTTATCAAATACCTAGTTTAATGATATATATATAGCCTATTGCCTTTTTATGATGTACTCAATTTAATGTTACAGTAACACCTTAAATAATTATAATTGGGAGAACATTTCTTTATTGGGCGATTTCATATCTTGAGTACATCTCAAAGTGGCTCCAAAAAGAAATCTGTGATATTTGAAACATATCCAGGATATCTATTGTATGTCACAGTAATCTTCAAGGCATATAAATGAATACATCTTCTAGTACAAAATAGATTGACATCTTAATTACATCTCAAAGAGACATCGACAAGACTTCTTTAACATTATCAATGTGTTCAAGATATACAGTAGATGTCAATGCATTAAAAAGGAGGCTTTAAAACAGTTAAAAGAGGGATACCATTATTCCTTATGGTCAAATTTATAGTCGTAGACGGCTAAAGTATGTCTTGAAAATGTCCTCCAAGACGGAATCTAGACTTCCTCTAGACCGATTAAGTGTACGAAAAGTTTGGTCAAATAAACGTTTAATTTACCGTTTTAGGAGTCTCCCGAGTCGTTTTGAAGACGTTTACCAAGTCGGAGCAAGACTTTTTTTAACTATCTTGAAGAGGTTAGTGTGCTGTATGGGTTTATTTTATTAAAATTAATGAATGTGTAACCTACAAAGAAAGTACATTTTATGTTACTGTATTTTTATTTATATAATTTTGTCATGAAAGAGGATGAGACATGTGGATGCATTTTAAAATGTATTAAAATAAATCTATTTACATATGAAAATGAATATTTTTATCTGAACCATTGTTAACGAATCACAGGCATTTTTTGTCAATGCCAATGATTTTCATGATATCAGGAAGACATAAGAAGACAATAATAGCGAATTTCAGCTGTAAACTAACTATAACTCATCTGCTATATTGGCTCTCAGGCCCACGTGTTCTGCCCGTACGTGCCCCAAATGCGCAAACTGGACCTATCACGAGACCACGACGGTTTTATAGGACACAAGCACAGCACTGGCAGGCTATAAACTCATTTTATGTGTTCATGTACAATAGACTAAATTAATTTGTTCTATTAAGATTCCCTTTGTTTATTGCGAGTGAAGTTTGTTTATTTGTATGTTGTATGTTGTATGTTGTATGTATGTATGAAGACTGGTCCCAAAAACAGTTTTAGAGAGTTTCTCCTAAATTTGCAAATTACTTAGTTACTGGATAAAATATCTATACAGGTCTCTATGTAAGGAAAATCTACTAATGTTATAATATATATTTGAATTTTTAACATTTTGACATTGATCTTATAGAATTAAAAATGAAAGATTTGCAGAAACTATCTGTCAGAGCACACACCACATGCCTCAGTATAAACATGTGGTTTTGCTTTGCACCATAGCAAGTAATATAAGTGGTACTGTAATAAAAATTACTTATAGTTTTTAAAACCGTACTCTACTCTGATGATTATGATTTTTTAGACAAAGTAAAATAAATTTATACAGTAAATATGTTACTTTGTAAAAACAAAAATTAATAATACTAGCCCACTCGTCGAAATTCAACTAAAATTTCAATTGATCTGCAGAAAATTCGTTTAAAACATATTTTATAACTGAAACTTTTATGAATTTTTATGAACAGTATTCTCCCTGATTTACTAGCGTTTGTTTTACTACAAAAGCCCAATCATTCAATCAATTGCCATTCCATGAGATTAACATAGAAACTTTGAAAGCCTATGAAGGGCGTCTTATGGGGTTCGATTTGACTTATAATTAAAATTCAAAATCGTTTACTGTCGTCAAACTACAATGTATAGAATTGACAAACATCTTAAATTAATACATTAATAATAATAATTACTAATAATGGGTTGCTCATGCTCATGGTTTTCTGCTGAAGGAAACTGCTTTTATTACAGTAGACTATGCGCGGATTTCTCCTATGATTGCGATGCTCAAAAGCTGAGAAAAAATGTGGAAATGAATCATGCTTGTCTATAAATGTATAGGTATTTTGCCTATTTTTTTCTTCGAATATTAATGAACAATACGACTGATTTAAATCTATTAACTTGTAGAAAATTCATAGAAGTCTGGTTCATGATCATTCTTAGTATCCCAGTACTATAGTAACATTTCATCGCGTTTCAATTGAGACATAGTCTACAGGGATAATACCTTACCTATAACCTAATTGGAACTCTACATACAATTTTAAATTTATTAAGTTAATTGGGTTCACAAAATTTCCCCCTTATTGGTCCAAGTAATTAAAAAAGAGTCGCGCCAATTTCAATGTTATCTCGTTTGGCTTGCCAAGCATCAATATGAAGGCCACCATTCTAGTAGAACCAAATGACTGTGCCACAATATCCCTACAGTGTTAGTTGCAACAAATGTGATGCCACTGCCGCTTCCATGACAGCTGACAGCCTGCCTTATGGTGTTAAGTTGTGTCCAGCTTTTACTTGAAGCGTGAAAACATTCATGGCACCTTCCTTTACCGATTATCATCTTTTAAGAAAAGCCGTCGCCATTGATGGTGTTATTTCTTAAAAATGTTATTTTTTTTTAAAGATACGATATAATATTCATACTCAACTAACCTTTATGTCCTTACTAGTATTGAAAGTGACCTATTTATGGGTGACATAAATATTAAAGCGGAATAAAAAATTCCAAGCTAAACGTTCATAAACAAATATTTTCGTTCGTTGGACTTTCAAGTGCTACCAAGACAAAATAGCTGATTAAACTTTGTCTTTTTTTCTAGAAACGTCCACTTCCGTTGCTCTCAGCTATAGGCCTATTCGTAAATACCCTATTGCAGCACGGAGTGATAGAAAAGTATAAGACCTTATTCCAATGAAGTGAGATTTGCTTATGTAATTAATCATTAACTTTAAGTCTTCTTAATTCTTTATTTGAATTGCAACAAAAAAACTAAATTATTACAAAACCTAATTTTTACACTAAAACAAACATAACGATATACAGCCAGAGGCTGAAGAGACAACCTTATTTTGTGATAGTAAGGTATATTGCAAGGTTTCTTCAAAAGGATAACAATTTATAATCAAAACTTATAATTTGAAAAAAATTTAATTTTGTAATAAAATTTATAAAAATTATAATATGGGAAAGAAACGTTGATGAAATGAGTTTTATTGTGTAGAACTAAATAATACAATTGTTTTGAGGATTATCGGTTTACAATTTTGACATAACAAATGCAGTACTCAGATAGACGTTCGACAAAACTGCACTTCATCATTGCTCAGAAGGAGACCGAGACAAGCACAACCACAACGGAATGTAGTGGTCGTTGTTTTGGCTGCAATGACGTCATCTTTTAATAGACAACTCAACAATAAATCAGTCGCCAGCAAAACGGCTCTCCTTCCATTGAGTCTTCAAGGTACGCCAACAACAACTAATTAATCTGCGAGACTGATCGCTGTCATCCATAGCGAGTTTCTTCTAGAAATTAATTAGTTAAATTAGAACAATGTACAAATTTATTAATAGTCATTAAATTATGAAACAGCCCTACAGGGCTAACTCTCGGGACAACAGCACATAGTGATATTGCTTAAAGGCTAGGACAACTACATTTTCACCATAGCAATATGGGTCTCTAGTTCCTAGTTTTTTACTACGTTTATCTGCCTGTAGGTGTTATTTACAAAAAAATTTAAAAAAATCATATATACTAGAGCTTCAGAGTTGATATTTTTCTCAAATATTTCTCTAATTAAGATCTGTCGTTGTGCGAAATTACACTGAAATGTCATTAACCGTGTTAAGATAGCAGACATTTAAAATATTTGATGCTCAATTCCACGAAATTCGTCAACTTTACAAAATAGTACAAGGAAAATAAAAAATTCCATGAAAGTTAGTTTATTTTATAGCAAGGGCACCTTATTTATAAAAATTTTATAAATAACAACAAAGAAGTTAATTCTTTTTGTAATGCGTGTCCACTTTTCTATTTTCTATTTTTTATTTTTTAAGTTTTATTTAAGCTACCACCAAACAATGAGGTTTAGTTATTGTTTGTGGTGTAGATAAACATTATTTACAATAAATTAAGGAGTAGGAAAGATGGGTTGAAAAAATATTACTTTTGCGAGAACATGTTGCTATAGACTACTTTATATTGAAATTTGCAAATCCCCTGTAGTCAAATGAATGTGAGATGAAATGCCAAACTTATTTTTATGCTTAAATTTATCAAATAAGAAAGTGGAAGCTTCGGTACATATTACAAATTGATTGATTGGCGCGTTAAAAAAGAAGTTTCTAGTAAAATGTTTATGCATAGACACTAATGGTTTGTTCAAATTGCCATTTTGACTATTTAAATATAGTAATATTTAATAATCATAACCAAAACAAAATATAACGGTTGTTTTAAGTTTAAAATAGCTACAACACTTAAAATTTTACAGTTGGTATCAAATTTTCTAATTTGCAACAACCATTGTGGTTTTATTGCTTTTGATTTTTATTGAAATAGAGAGTACGTTCTTAGTTAATAGAGTTCAAAAAACAAATTTCGTGGTGTTTTTCTAATACAAAAAAGAAAAGAGATTAAAAAACTTAAACAATGCTAAACCATTTATTTTAAGCAAAAGCCAAGGAGGACGAAGGGACAATAACACAAAAACGTCTTTCGAAATTTGCAAATCCCTTTACAAAGAGTGGCATCGAGGCGTGCACACCTTCACACAATAGCTCTCGTCGCTTCACCGGCTCTGTAAAAAGGGTTCGGATGCGGAGCAAGGCCAGAGGCGATGGTTTACAATCGAACGTTCACATTGTGTACCGGCATGCGAGAGGATTCGGGCAATCGATAATCGAACCGGCCATTCGGTTGTCACTGTCTCCGGGAATATCGGATGCAGAGACAGAAATTTCAATTATAAAGAAAAATCTGCGTTTCTATAATCTGATCTGCGTCCAATTCCATGAATCTGCGTTCTTTTTAAAGAGTATATGAGTAGTTAACTAAATAACTGAATGAAAATGAACTGAAATGTTTTATATTAACAAGGTAACAATTAATTAAAATACATTACAAAAATGGTACCACTTACTAAAACACGCCATAGCTAAAAAAATGTTTAAGAATAAGGAGCTTTAAATAAATAAAATCATTTTATGTGAAATTTAAACACCACTAGAATAATACCATAGATGAAATTTCATCTATGATAATACTTAGCTTCCTCTACAAAAAACTATTCAATTTTCTTATTTATATTAAAAATTTTACACTATAGTTTCTAATTTAAACAACGGTATTCGACAGTGTAATCATTTAACGATATGAGTACCCGACTACTGTATTCGGTAGTGGCAGCCCAGCTGTGCGGCCGGCGCGGCGCGCATGCGTCCCACCATGTGGATCAATAAGCGTCGTCTGCTAGGGGGTGTGTCACCTCGCGGGCTCGGGTCCTACCCAGTGCCAGTGTGCCATGTGTCCTGTGTCCGGGTGCCCGTGACGATGACGACGTGGTAACCCTTCTCCCACCGGCCATGTCCGTCAAGGTGAGTGATTAAGCGCCGCTCGGACTGCCGCAGGGAAGACGTTCGGGCCCGCCGATGTTTTGTTGGGGTTACGCTCCGCCGCCGGGTTGATTCCACCGGTTTCGGCGCCTTTGATTTGCCGATTTGAGAGCATATTCAAGGTTTCATCGTAATTTGTTTATTTTTAATTTTTCCATTTTTCTTCGGGAATTGTGTCACTTACATAATTATAAATTAAGCTATAAATTAATATACGTACTTCCCAGTCAAGAACAGTTACTTGAAGTGTACAATATTTTGATTTCTTGTCGTTTTACGTTATTGATTCCTTTGACAAATTTTGTTTTAAATTAAGTGTGTGCATTTTAAGTAATCCTTGCTTTATTATTAAATTTGAAGTACACATTGCAAATAATATTGTCAAAATATATCTTGATAAAAAATTAAATCATACCGGTAACTGTTTTTACAATGAATTGATATAACTTTTTGAGACGGCAGTGCTTTTATTTATTACACTTTTCCATGGCGTCAAAATATTTTTATACCTGCATGGACAAGTAGATTTACTTAATTAGGCTACTTTACTTAATGGGTAAATAAATACATTTGACAGGTACGAGTAATCCTCTTTAATCGGCCAATGTTAGACTCACGAGTGATGATGGTCCCATTACGGGATTACAGGCACTGGGTGGAAATTAATGCCATCACTTTTAGCTCTTCGTGGGAATAAATGTGTTATTTGTGATATTTGATTTCACTGCATCAATTTGTCAATATGCAATATTGTGGACTGCAAGCATTAGAGTTGATAGATAGACCAGACATAAATTATACAACATCCAAACTTATTGAAGTGATTTTTATAATAACGAATGCTATGGGTGTATAGTATTCATTGTAATGGCCCATCGGTCCATGATGCCTATTAATATTCGTAAAACTTTTAAAGCTAAAAAATCATTATTTATTAGAAATATGACTCTACGTGTAAGCTTGTTTTTCTTAACTGTTTTTCATTGATCTTATAACTTTTATCAACGATCGTTGCAATAATGGATGCTTTGAACTAGAAAAGAAACATCATAAAAAGGTCATTATAAAACCAAATGCAAAAACGTTGTATAATGAGTCTAAGTGATACAGATTCTATAGACCAATGAGAGCTCAGCATTTTTACAAAAATAATGTTACGATGGAAATTACAGTGTTATATAACTATACACGTTTCACTCATCAGCTGATTGTTCCATTATGATCCATGTTTTAATTGGATGAACGGATAGAAGAGGAGTGAATCCTCACACATGACTGTTACAACCTCACTAGAGTGACAAATCCCGATTCCGTTGACCGACGATTACGTTCGCAAGAAGCCTCAGATCGACTTCAAACTTTCACAGTAGATTTTAGCCGTAATTCTTAAGGTCGAGTTCGTTTCTGAAGTTATTCTGTCCAGTAATAAAGTAATTAGACGTAATTTAATTTCCCATAAGAAATGCATTGTGGGCTGTAAATAACGGTGTTTAGGGTGTTTAGGTTACGTTAAACGGTGCTATTTTTGTTTGTTGTCTGACATATAGAAAGCATGTATTATATGAAAACTATATTCTGCCTGTTGTTGTGGAACTAAACCATTTGTTATGTCACGATTAAAAATACAAAATGTAAATGAAAATAAAGTAAACAAACAACTAGAAACAATAACAAAACAAAAGTTTTACCAATGTGCACTTTGTTATATTTTGCAAATTTTCATTTAAAACTTGACGTTGGATGGCAGCTCTTTTATGCCGTACTTGGCTATTTATTACTATCAACTTGTATTATGCACAGTTGTTGAGCTAACTGCAATAATTTTACAATTCTTTTTTTATTGATTTCAGTCGGTGTCTTCATCGTTTAAAACTGACTAATTATTTTACTTATTATTCTTTTATGCTAACGGCATTATATAAGCTGTTACTTAAAAAAAATAAATAACTACCATTTCCGGTTTGTTGTCGTTTCCTCTTCTGTAGAACGTTGTTGAGCCATATCGGATATGGTATTGCGTTCAAGATTGAATAGTTATAACTAGCGATTCCTTATAAACCATTTTACCGTTGTCAAATTTTAATATTGCAAATATTAAATTACTTATTCCTCATTCACTTACAAGTGAATCACTTGTGTTAGTTAATTATTTTTAACAATTTTGTATGACTGCCTACATCTAACTTGCTGAAAGGTAAGTATAGAAGCTTCACCTTTTCTTATTTATTAGCTTATAGTTATTAATTTTTCAGTTTGGTGTGAGCCAATGCCTTTACATTCTGCTTTTATTTGTAATATAAAACGGAAAGCCTATAGGCCTAATGGTTTCTTACTTTGATTGAACAACTTTTTTTACATTTCTATAATCAACTTACTCAAACCAACTTTTTAGGCTTAAGACGTTTTGGATCACGGGATAATTTACAGAGGTGCACCTCATTCTTACATTTTTCAGATTATTATATTTTTTTAGTTGTAATGAACTAGGCCTATAACACATTAATTAAATGATCTTTGCTTTTTCTAATAAATAGAGAACCTTATAGGCTTACAACAAAACCTTTTTTTTTAAAGTCAATGTGTTTGGTATTGGCCTAATTCATCTTAATTTTTTTTAGGTCACGCCCCCACCTGATCTAGGCCCAGACCTAAACTCCTAAACTTTCCCATTTTGTTGAAAATTTGCTAAAACTTATAACTTGCCTTAAGTTATTTAAAAGGTAAATTTAATAGTGTAAGGGAAGAAGCCTATAATTTTTACTACTTTATATGGAATAGGCCTACATGTGATAGGCTTGCACCTACACCTACAGAAGTAAGTTATTTCTCTTTTTCCGTACAAGAGTTTTCCAATGTTTCTTTGACTTTTAATTTTACTTGCCTTGAGCTTATTTGCTGTCCAACACTTTATTTCACGTACCGTATTTAGGCTTATAAAACGGCAAAACTTCTTTAAATCCTACTCCATCATTATTTTATAACACATGTCAAATTATCATATGTTATTTATTTATTTTTTTTGTTTATGTTAAAATAGTTAGTTGATATCTAGCTTAGATTGAATAAATATGGTTATGTTTTTGAAAGTAATTTGATTTAAACAGACATAGCGCAGTCTTGAAGAACTACTGAATAATTCAACCGGATCAAGATCACAACAACGTCCTGGCACAACAAAGCCAGCTATAAGTGGATAGGGCTTGGTGCTATAGATGTGGAGGAGTCCACAACGGCATTCATCTATGCCCAGCACTAGGAAAAATTTTTAAAAAATGTAATAAACCTAATCATTTTTCTAATGTTTGCAGGACTAGGCAATGTAATTACTTAGATAGGCTTGACAACCCAGATGAAGAAAAACCTTTTGATGAATCAAACATCAATAGCCTTTGTGTTGTTGATTGTATAAAAAATAAAAATGTAAGTACAAAACACTTACTGTTGAAGGTAAAAAGATCAAGTTCAAACTTGATAGTGGGGCCGATGTCAACGTGTTGCCTTACCATTATTTTAAAGATCTAAAATGTCTTGCAAAGTAAAATCATGCAATACCACATTACAGTCATTCGGATGGTTTAGTATTAAGCCGTGGGGTATTTTTGACGGGCAAATCGAAACAGATGATAAGATTGATGTAGAAACCTTTTTGATTGTAAAAAAATGAAAATACAGTTCCTATATTAGGACTTCAGACTTGTATTAAACTTAATTTGTTAAGGCGTATTGACAGTGTGTGTATAATGAAGAAGACAAAACATAACTAGAAAATGAGAAACAATCAATTTTTGAGAAAAATAAAGATGTTTTTGAAAGGTTAGGTTGTTTTCCTGATAAGTGCAAAATAAAAATAAGGGTATGAAATGGCGAAACGCTATATTTATCAGAAGGAATACACGAACTTGTGTAAAAGCCCAAACTCAAGAGGGAGATGTATATCACATGTCAAATTATCATATGTTATTTATTTATTATTGTTTTTGTTTTTAAAACAGTTAGTTGTTATCTAGCTTAAATTGAATAAATATGGTTGTTTTTTAAAGTAATTTTATTTAAATAGACGATTATTATCTGTTTGGAATTTTTATATTGCGGTTAAGATTTTTCAATGGAAACAATCAAATCAACAACATATTGAGATGAGAATGTATTGTAAAAATTGAACCTAACCATATAACTGTAAAACATTTCGACAATGGTTTTCTTGAAACATGCAATACTCCCCATCGCAGCAGACCTGCGTACTCAGCGAATTTCCAAATTAGTAATATTAATTTACACTAGAGGAACCTGTAAACAAATTTCCATTACGTCCTAATAAATAGGAAAATAAATGTCTATTCTCCTTCCGATAAGTATAAGGAAAAAGTATGCAGGTATGTTGCCATGGGTAGCATACCTATGTAAAAACACTAAAAGTAGGTTTTTAGCATTGAAAAAATTATTTCGGCCATATCAAGCCATATACTAAATTCATCAATATCTGTTTATCTGTACATTGCTAAAGAAGTTTGCCTATTCTACATCTATACTTATTTAATACGCTAAGGGGTTTTTTTTTGTCTTGAGAACTCCTCCTACAATTTTAACCGATTTTCAAGTTTTTGATGTCGTTGGATAGGGCTTGGTCTGTAGTTGTTTCGGCCAAAAATTGATGAGTAGCCTATCGGACTGAAAATAAAGGCGCTATCCAAAATTGAAATCCGAAAATTTCCCATTTAAATAACATTGGGATTGAATAAAGCATTTTAAACATCTGTTAATAATCAGCTGTAAATACGTGTAGTTTTGGTAATGAAAGATATTCACAATATTGGATTGGTCGGATGTCATTAATTTAGAGCTCAAAGTAACATTTTTTTGTATGAAAATAAACTGCTCGATTTCAAACAACACGTATATTAGTTTAATTAAAATGGGAAAAGATTATGCAGATTTGCTGCCATGATAAGCACAAAAACCAAGATTTTTTTACCATTAATGGATGAATTTCAACCAAATGATGCTAAATACAGATAGTTTCATCCAAAAATATTAGTTAATAAGTGAAACTAGAGATCGCCTCCTGATCGAAATTCGATCAAAACTTCAGTTGATCTGGCCCCAAGGAGCTTAAAAACATTTTAGAACTAAAACATCTGTTCTTCCTAATTTTCTAGCAGCTGCTTTTATAACAGCTGTCTAATGATCCATTCAATTCTTCTTTCTCCATAAGATTAACATTGGAACTTTGAAAGCCTGTGGGGCGTAGCCCTGGAGTCTGATGTAAATTAGAATGCGATTCTGCTAATCTACAGGACTATACCTTTCTTACGGTATGCTCGGACTTACTAAAGGAGGAAATGAAACATGCTTGCGTATTAATATATAGATTAACACATCCTTGTTTTCCATAAGATTAACATTGGAGAACCAAAATACAATGTACTGTCTTTAGACTTTTTATTATCTCGGCAACCAATGGAGATACAGCAAAGCTTCAAAATGCTATACTGTGTATTTTTAGGAAAAAATCTGGCATTGAAATCTTAATTGTAGTTTGTAACTATTTATTACTTTTATTATAATAGTATTATTTATAAAATAGAAATATTATCGCAAAATCTTAATCAAAACCAAACCATAAACAGTAACTATGGAGTAGAAAACTTTGGCCGGATTTGATGGCTTATACTGTATTCAATAAAAAATCTTAATTTTTAATATATACATGTCATTGATGAATTTACAATGAGTGAAGCACCTACACTTACTAAATTTATATAGGTACCATGTTCCAAATTGAGCATACCAACTTTTGTCAAAATATATTCTCCTAATTTAATCAGATGCCAAGATTGAAAAGAAAGTCCAAGTCACAAATTATCGAAGAAATACGTAAAAAGATGAAAATTATTAATTAAGTCGCCAGGCAAGATGAAGCTTTTATTTTAAGACATGAGTGAGTTTTTTGATAAAAAACACTATATTTTCAACTATTTAAGAGCTTACATCAATTGCATATAATAAATAATAGTTTACCTTAATATACCAAGTACCTTAACTGTTTAAGGGTTAGGCCTATATAAAAGCTGGTTTATTTTTTAAAGTCCTACTTCTTAAAAGGTAACATGGAATAAAAAAAAGAAAATAAATAAAGTTATTTGCTTATTTATCTAAATCAAATTAATTATAGGATATCAGTTCTAGATGAAATAAATACTAATTACATTTCAATTTACTTAATTACATTACAACTTATGGGAGCACTTAAGTGGTACTAAATTTTTCTGTTACTACATTAAAGGTTTCTATTTCTAATTTATTTTGCAGATCACTTGAGGCCCAAGTTGCCCCAGATACTTCGCCAAAGTATAACCAATTCCAAAAAGAATTTGAAGACAATATGCGTAAAGTGCAAAAACATTATTGTAAAAATTGTAATCGGGCATACTTTGGATCAAAACAAAAATCTTGCAAAAAGAATTGTCAAAGATTTACTCCACAGAATAATATGGACCCAGGAATAGTACCCCCTGAACTAAGCGACCTGACCTATTTAGAAAAACAACTTATAGCACGGATCCATCAAGTTATAAGTGTATATAGAATAAAGGGCCACCAATTAGGGTACCGTGGAGATATTATAAACTTCCCGCAGGATATAAAAACCTTTGCATCATGTTTTCCACATAGAATTAACGATGTTACATCAGTATTGGCAGTAAGAATGAAAAATGGACAGGACAGTATTAAAACTTTTGTTGATTTCCACGTTAGAGCCATGAATGTAAAAGAGGCTCTAGAGTGGTTAAAAACCAACAACCCTTACTATCATGACATTGTCATCAGTGATGAAAATTTATCTTTACTGCCTTAAGATGTCTGATAGTATTGAAGCAATATTGCAAAATGATGAGGATGACATTGATGAAAGCTTAGATCAGGTATGCTAAAATTTATGTAGATATCCTACACAGACGTTTGACGTATACATGACCAAAGATTTTCTACAGATAAATACTACTTCCGCAGATTTGTTGGTATTTTTTTGCCGTTCATCCCCATACGCGCAGAATAAGCGTACTCCTAGTTAGTAAATGTGCATAGCTATAAAAGAACAAAGGATATATTGTTGTTGACGATCTATGCTTATTTAATACGCAATAAGATCCGCCAAAACTTTATGTGAATCCAATTTCAAAATAAAGAAGTTATCCGTCATTGAAATTTGAAAATTTCCCCATCATAGTGAATTTAATTTGTTGATAAGCTATGGAGGATATGGAGGTTAGCATACAAAGTATATGTATAGAGTTGAACTTTTTCAGTACAAACATGTAACTCCTTGATTTCGAGCAACATATACACTAGTGACAATTAAATTGTTGATTTTATCCAACCTTTATGCCACTCTTTAGACATTTAACAAGAACACTCGCTTCGCTCATGTTCTATCTTGAATGTCACTCGTGGCTTAAATGCCTTCATAATACAATAGTGGCATAAACTACTATTATTGCACATCGTAAATGTTAATAAGATTATCCACACGTATGAATCTCAATTGTTCTATGAACAACCACGCCAGTCTCTAAGGCCATGCGTTCATTACCTTTTTAATTCTCGGAACTGTAAAATTCTTTTCTTACTCTGAAAACTAAAATGCAAGTTCACGACCAAACTTCTTAATTTTCGTCGAAATTCAAATATTAGATTAGTTGAAATTTAATTATTTTAAATTTTAATATGTCTACACAGCAAACGACTAGAAAATTTTCTGGCACAATCCAAATATATACGAGAGTAGCTAAAAACAAATATACCCTACATAGAAACCAGATTAAAAGTTGTTTTCTCAACTTACTTATAAGCAGTTAAACTTGATCATAGTTTTACGGTATAAAATTATTTGGACAACTATTAATATAGGTCTGTTGATTATTCATATGGAAATTTCTATAGTATTAGAAACCAGTTTTTATTTAGTTAACAAATCGATTCAATTAATTGTTTGGTAAATCTTTGCTTATATCAAAAGTTGACTATCTCAATGACAATTTATTTGAAACCACCAACAGAAAATAACAATATGTCTAAAATTTATAAAAATTATATTTCTAGGGCTGTTTACTTAAGTATACTCTGACCAGTCGGGTTCAAAACACAATAATTAAACAATAATTGAAAGACTGATTGATTCCTTGAAACACCGTGCGTTAAATTTGACGATAAACACCGGTGAGGTAAAGGTGAATAATTAATCAACTTGTTTCACAGTTGAAGGTGAATTTCTCTGGCGACAGCTGACATGTCATTCGCCAACTCACCTTCGCGTTTTTATCGCACTGTATTTATTTATGACATGTTCGTGCCTTTAAATTAATGTTGAACCACTGTTCAACATTAATACTGTGGTATTTTGTGGATGCTATTTTCAAAATAAAATACAAATTTCGCCACAAAGCAGAAACACGTCACTACGGACTAACGCTTTTAATGGACTGAATCTTATGGAATTTTCATCCTTATGCCTAAGTTATAAGTTGGACTATTATAAGTTGGAAATGTGGTGTATTCTTAGTAAGTTTAGGATAATCATATAATAGATAACTCTATTGTTCGTATATTATTCTGACATCATAAAACTATTGATTAAACCACTCTTGTCTCGACTTAAAGTTTACTTAGCTTCTATCATTCATCACGGACACAATATTATATGTCAAGGTGACAAGAGGATGCTGAAGAATTTGTTAAAAAAAGTAGATTTTGAAACTATAAAAAGCTTCTTGTTTAGAAGCCAAGCATTTGTACACTAATTCAGCACATTGTCAGATAGCTTGCTCATTTTATTACCATAGATTTTTGGAAAATCTAATTTTTCCTATAGTGAGATATAAGGAATCTGACAAGATCAAAACAATAGAAAAATACTCGCAGTATTCAAAAATCTACAATAACGCTTTCCTTGTCGCAAAAAATTAATAGCAATTCAACATGTGTATGCCTATCTAAAACATTCGACGTGCTAGGAACATAAACATGAACATTATTAATGGTGTTATGTGCACACATAATAACAATGCAGGTTAGATAAAAATTCCAAGAGAGGTGATAAGAACCTTTCATCGCTTTGTAATTCTTCACGATACTACATACTATTAAGGTAAGTCGAATCAGAGCATTCAAAAAACATCTCTCATGGTAAATTTATTTATACATGTAGGCCTATTGCGTTGATTTTTTTATGGCCTTGGACTTCATCTTTATAAGTCATAAAAACTAAGGTTCGATTTTAGCAAAAGTAGACCCATACTAATTTTTGTATAGAGTTCTGGTACTTAAGTATTTAGTTTGTTGCCGTTAAAGATTTTCCTTAGGAAATTGTAAAAAAAAGTTTGTCATTTTTAGGAAAATTAGTGTTTACATGACCGTTAATAATGTATACAAAACTGATATTTTAAGACTTTATCAAGACTTAAATTTATTTTCACATAGAGTCACCCTGAACCATGCCTAAACACAAGGTTGCCCGCATGACTGTTGAATGTCATCAACACAACAGGCATCGTATATGAACTACCAACTAACTGCTTCCGTATACAAATATCAACTACGTTAGACTTCAAACTTCAAATTTGTTCACTTATCATCCAAACCTACGGGGTAAAAGAAATTTATTAGGTATAATATTGGAATACAACCGAAAAAAACAATTCGAAAGAAAGTTTTCTTGAAGAAATTGATTCGTTTGGTGTATTTCATTCTTGATAACGAGCCATGTACTTTTGAATTCTCACCATCGTTCGTTCGCTTCCCAACATGACAGGAACGAGGAAAGTGACACACAGAACCACGTAATTTTCTGTTGTCATTAGATGGATACCCAATTAGTGTTGTAAGGGTTCAAATTTTTAATAAGTAGTTCGAGAACCCCCCATACAAACAAATTAGGCCTACGTTTTTCTACAAAAAGGAATGCAACTGGGATTTAAAATAATATGAAAAACCTAAAAATGAATCTCAGAATAATTGTATCAACTCACTTTTTAAATTTCATATTCAAATTTCAGAGGGTGAATAAAAAAAGTTATATTTGAGGCGTTAAAAAGTGGCCAATATTTATAATGAAATAATCCGAATACAACTCGATGAAACATGAAAAGGCCGTGCGTCCGTAATTGAATCAGCGTCGCAAATTGTAATGGATGATACTAGTAATATTTTCTTCCTACTGTATTGTGAGGCCCATCACTGATGTCCCGCAGTGTGGTTCAATACCCCCCCCCCCTCACCACACGATAACATGGAAGTGGAAGGGGAAGGGGGGTGGCAATGATGGACAATAATGTAGTTATCAGTCGTACCGAGTGATCTGCCGCCGCGCCGCCGGCCCTCTCGTGTGTGTCCTGACTCTCCACACATCACTAGCACACATCACGCCTAACTGCGTTATCAACTTGCCAACTCTGACAGAATTAGTGTTTCGATGTGGAGTGCCCATAGTATGTTGACCATGTTAGTGTTTACTTCGTGAGTGTACTTTTTGGTGGAGTATGAAATCATTATTCATGGGGAGCACCTCGCGGCGGAGTTGTTTTAAGTCAATTTTTAAGGTAAAATATTTTATACTTGGTAAATATTTTTTAGTTTAATAGTTTAATGGTCCAACTACGAAATAAATTTAAATTTTGTGAACAAACTAAATTATTTTAGTTTACTCCAGTTAAGCAATTGAAAATATGTATTAGGCTAATTTGCATTGTGCGTATTTGCATACCTCAATGGTATTTAGCAGAAGGTAAAAGTGTTTGAGGGGAGAGAGAGTGTTATCGGGCGTCAATTGTTTAGTATAAAAATATCCTGCAGTTGGAAGATATTTGTGAATTAATCCGTATGATAATATTTGTAATAAAGTAAATTACCAGAAAGTAAAAATGTAAAAATATTTATTTAATTTTTATAAAGGCGCATTGAAATAAATTAAATAAGTATGAATCTGTATAGACGTTTATTTATTGTTAATATAAACTCCTAAATGCATATATACTTGGTTTTATTATTATATTATTGGTTTTATTGCAACTACTAACAGCGCCAGGCCTAATAATATTTGGGTGAGTCGGTGGTGTAGTGGTTAGCGCGCCGGACTTCGGGACCATGGCAGCGATGTCGTGGGTTCGAATCCGCGTTCTGCCAGTGAACTTTTATCAGTACCTTTCACCTTGTACTGTAGCGGCTCACCCCCTTACTTTGTCTAATACGATCCACGCACAGATCAATAGTCTATGTGGACGGGGCAAAGTAAGGCAAAAAGAGGTCCGCCAACCTCTTTAAAAAAAAAAAAAAAAAAAAAAAAAAAAAAAAAATAATAATAGTGTGAAGGAAACGACTTCTATAGCCTTATAAGAATGTCATTAGTATAATTGGATTAATTATTTTGTATGAATAACAGGAAACGACAGAATACAAAGGATATAGCATAATATCGGTATTAAATAAATGCATGAAAGTTCAATCCTAATCTAAAGCGGGGAGTTTTGACCCGGAAAGATTTTATTAGTAACTACAGAAATTTAAAGATGAGTTTGATATAGGAGGAATTCGAGGAATAGGAATTCAATGTTCCACCGAACCTCCTACTGCGACCCCAATGCCAGTGGATAAACATTCCGCGTCCACGCTACAAAAAAACTAGTTCGGAATTGGCATCTTCCTTTTCTGTTCCTTCCTCTTAAATATATTTTTCTATATTTAAGAACAACTTTATTTATTCTTGGCAGTTTCGAGTATTGCATGAGATTCACCAGACCAAAATAAAAACACTAAAACACTCTTGTATTTTTATCTCTAACTGATAATCACGAATTGATTAACTATAAGTACCAGGGGGACCGAGCTTAAGCTCGGTAAAATTATTACTTTCGTTTCTCACACAAAGCTCGTTCGCTCCGCTCACTCGCCAGGCGGAAGGTTTGCTGCACATTGGTATGATTTTCCTAAAACCACAGGTTAAAGATGTAACACATTGGTTTATTTTATCTACAGTTATCAGCTGATTTTTGTTCAGTTAAAAAATTTCCATAAGGATAACATGGGATCTTTGAAGGGCTCTAGCGCGAAAACCGGATTTTTCCCAGCTATGGGACCAGCTCCAATCGATTTCTGGTGGCCAAAACCCCCATATTCCAAAATTTGAAGGAAATCGTCGGAGCCGTTTTTGAGATAATTGTGCAAGCAAGCAAACAAGCAAACAAGCAAACATTGCTCGGATAAGAGTATAGGATTATGCCTAGGAACTCTAAACGATATATCCTCATCTATTTATTTAATCCATAACTTTAACATATAATACCAAATATTTGCCATAGTCATAATGGATAGGCCACCTACTGCATATATTGAAAATATAAACTTTATGGTGATGTCATTTATTTAATTTACCGTATGTATACCAAAAAATCACAAAAAATATAAATAGAAAAAACAGACATAGGCTATTTTTGTTGCAGAATAACTCGTTTCTTAGAGAAACAACATTCACTGAATCATTCTACCCGTATGAATCACACCCACTCTCGGGTAAGCGCCACACTAATGTCTGTCTACGTGTCGTGCCCCCGGTGTGTGTGCGTGCCTTTGGACCACTTTGCTTATCCTTCAGTCAGCTCGGAGCTCGCAGGTTCGTCAGCAGGAAGCCGCTATTGAGGCGGGGATAATGCAATGCATCACAGTCAAATGGTCCGCTTCCTCGCCCTCGCGCCACGAGGCCACGGCTTTTACTCATGTACTTATGTACAGAACTTATGAACTGTACTTATGTATTGTTGTGCTCATGTACTCATGTAATCCGGTCGAAACTAGATTTTTAGAGTGCTCAAAGTACGGTTCAAGTTAAAAACAAATAAGAACTGCGTATGTTCCAAAATGTTAGTAAAACCTTTTTCATCATACCATTGCGATAAATGTTGTTTTCGGAAAGGTCAGCTGTGATCGAAACTATAGTCGTGGTCAGGCTTATTGGCGGTTGGGTGACCAGCTGTTGCAACCTACTACCTTAGTAAACTCTTTCCAGAAATTAACAGTAACTGTTTTTATTGGAATCATAACGTAACTGTTTGTAACTATACACTTTTACCGTTATTTTCTTGCACATATTTTGCCTAATTATGGATTAATATGATAAATTATTTCCTGTTTATAAAGTGAAACAAATAGAATGATTAGATAAGGGCACATTAATTTTTATCTTACCGCAAACAAACGGTTAAGGAAAACATTAATGTAGGCTATAGGAAACGTAAAATCGTGAGGAAACGTATTTTAAGTTGTATAAATGAAGGTAACGTATAAAACCATTAAAAAATATCCTAACCTAAAACCTATAACCTAACCTATAAAAATGTTGTAATTTTAATTTTTCACTAAAACTGACAACATTAGACCAACAAAAACACGAATGTTCTATATAGTTTAAGTGTGTAGTATGAAGGAGATCTATACACTAAGGATTTACATTGTAAAAACGTTTTCTCAAATCACTATTCAAAATTAACTCTGATTTTCAAAGACCGTATATTTCTCGTCAGTGTAGTTTTTAGTAGCTCTTCTATTAATCATAATAGATATTATTTGTAGGCAAGGTGTAAATACAGTCAAAGGCGTGCCCACGGGTGGTACCACTGGTGCCGCGGCACCACCACTAGATTGAGATTTGGTCTGTGTAAAATGTGAGTTTTACGTTGTAGAAACCTTGAAACAGGAGATTCAAAAGTTTGCGTTTGCTTGCATCATCGGCCTCATTCGCATTCGTAGGCCTACCTAGCAGATTCCGGGAGCTAACAATAATTTCTTGTCTCTCAATACTTCTGGCGCGCTCCTTAATTCCCACAGTGGATTCCGTTAAATGGATTTATTTAGTTTGTGCCACAATATTATTAGTTTCTATCAGGCTTTTGTTAAAATCATAAGGATTTTATGATTAGATTTAAATAAATTACGATTGATTGGTACAGTAACCAGATGTATGAATATTACTTTCATTTTATTAACGCCAGCAACATAAATAAATTAATAACCGTGTAATTATAATGACTCTTGTAGTAGTTTTGTAACATTTTTTCCTAAGCCATAGTCCTACCGGAAAACCCTGTTGGTTTATTTTTGCTTTATGTTTAGTGTTTTTTTTTTTTTTTTTTTTTTTTTTTTTCAGGATATCAAGTATTATTTGAATACTTGGGATTAATTTTGAAGAGGATTTCATGGGAATTACCATTACCCTAATTTAACAACACAAACTTAAATAATGTGGATTTATTTGTACTTAGTTTTAGTAATATTGTTGAACGAGCTAGGGTTATCAAACAACAGGTTGATACTGGTAGATTCCAACATCACATTGCTCGTAGGGTATGTCTACGGCAGCAACAAAATTGTCGTCAACGAATATAAACTATTTAGCTTACAAACGAAAGCTATCTTCAGTTGTAAAAGAAATTAAGGATTTGGTAGATAAAATACAGTATACAAATGTCTTAAACTTTGTTATAATATTCTATAATATGAAACTGAATATTCTGTATATCTATGATAGACGAAAAATGGGATTGATCCTCAGATCATCGTTAATCAATCCCGATTAGTGCATCCCTAGATGTTTACTTTTTTTTAATTGAGGGCAATTTCCTCTCCTCTTCAAAACAACCAATTAGGTGTAGTGTATTACTTATTAATTTCATATATACCATACAAACATATATGTATATCATTTATAAAGATTCAACCTTTCTCAGTTGGCACCACCACTACTGAAGAGCTGGGCACGCCTATGAATACAGTAGAATAGAGAATTATGAGGCTTGTTCGCACTTCTCGTCGAGCCTACATGCAATGTCTTCCTCTTTCATCCACGCATGATGTGTACGTAAGGTGCAACATTAAAGATGAACCAACCAAAATACGTTAGTAAAGTTAAATGTTTTTGATAATCTATATAACTTTAAAAGATATGGCTTGTAAAAATGTATGAAAAAATGTTTAATTGTTAAACAACACGTTGGAACGAAGGTTGTAGCCTATTTTCATACGTAACAGCTTACATTAAAATTCAATGATATGTTTGTAACCAAGGCAATTAGAATAGTAACTGTTTTTTTTTTTTTTTTTTTTTTTTTTTTTTTTTTTTTTTTTTTTTTTATTCTGGTTGAAGCAGCTACTGTTACCTTCTAGAAACAGTTTACAAAGGAAATAGGTTGTAACAGCTGATCGGCCAACCGCCAATAAGCCTGTCCAGGACTAGTTGATTCCCGGTGGGTTGGCTAAACGTGTTGGGAAACAAAGTTTTCAGGACTAGACCGCAAAACAGTATGCTTTTCGGGGCACTAAAGAAGTTAATTTATTTTATTTTTAATAACAGCTGTAAATATTTCAAGTACAAGATAAACAAATAACAACGTAAGAGGAGGTAAGGTAACTGCACCTGTAGTGGACACTGTGCCAGTAGTGGACACTGTGCCAGTAGTGGACACTGTACTTTTAAAGGTAATAATTACCTTATTTTTCAACTAAAACTTAATGTTTTTTGTTGAAAAATCTTTAATTATTATTTTCTTGTTTATAAACAAAGGTTATAAAGTATGCTTTATTTTAAATCGCTTAAGAGTATTTTTATTTGAGGCCCACTGGAATTTGCGATGGAATAGGTCACCCTTATTCACATTGATAAGTAGGTGAGTTTGCAATTACTTAATTTAAGTAAGGCTTAAAGGTATATAAGTTTATGAACTGGATAAATTTCTAATAACAGAAAAATTTGGGTAACTTTTTTTGTCCGCTACTGGTAGCCTACATACTCTTTTTTAACTGTCCACCACTGGAACATGTGCATCACTTTATTTTCTTGGTTCATACAAGGTTATTTTATGCTAAAAACTACATTTATTGACTAATTTACAAACGACATTAAATCAGCTTTCACCTCGATGTATAAAAAAATTGTAGGTATTCAAATTTACCGGCAATTAGGTGTCAAACTCCTTCCTCTCCTTATACTGTCCACTAATGTTGCGTTTACCTTACATAGGTTAAAATTTATTAATTTTTATCCTAACTGTAAATTTATTAAAGGTGGTATGATGAAAAGTACTGTTCGTAACTCGTCCGAAAGCGGTATATCGGTGCTCGATCGAATTCAAGTACTCGGCTTCGCCTCGTACTTGAAACTCGATGTTGCACCGATAACGACCACTTTCCGGACTAGTGACGAAATATACTATTACACTTTCTTTGTTAAAACGAGAAGTCAGAAACAGATTCTTAAAATATTGAAAGTATTATAAGTGGTCAATATATTTTTTAAATTTTGCCATTAACTGAAACCTCTATATCCACTGGCTTATTTCTTAATAATTCTGGTGGATATTTCAATTGTCTGTCTCTGGTAATGTATATTATCTTTTATGAGTTCATCATTTAAAGTTTCGGAACGGCAAACTCCTTATTTAATTGGCACTCCTATTGTAAAGTGCATTATCTTGCTTTGGCCAAAGCACAAAGTAAATTTTGAGAATAATCCTCTAGTTTGATATTTGAGTAAATTATCAGGGCAATGTCCATAAATCACTGATAAAGCCTAAACGCCTTATACAGTATAAATACTAGTATAGCCCATTGTAAAATTGAGTCCTTTTGTAGTTTTGTATCCTAATTATTTTGTAAGAATAAAATAAAACATTAAGTGGAGTGAATGAAGTAGAACATGAAATTATTGCAAGCAATATTTGCACAAGCCTCCCGAACGAAAAGTTGGGTTGTGAAATTTTAGTGCACGAAAGGCAGATAAGATTTTAATGACATTGAAACTATATGTACTGTTTAAGATCACTTCCATACCACGCAATTTTGTTTAAAAAAAACATTACAAATCTATGTTTTTTTTCGCATTTATGTTTTTGTATCGCATGCTGTTTGAATTATAGGGCTCGCACATTGACAGTCACCAATTAGGGATGAACAAGGTTAATATCAATTTATGCGCACAGTTTTCCTAAATTTGAAAAATCTAACAAAACAGACTCTTGCTAAACTTGATTGGTGACGTTTGGTTATAAACTTCAGACGGGTCAAGCAACGAGAAAAACACTGGTTTTCTTGCTGTTATACATTTGAAATAGTAATAATTACTATTTCTATCTCTATTTAATGCTATGATAATTTTATTTATTTACTTAAAATAATAACTATTTCTACACTAATTCTATATGATTTCTATAATAATTTTATTTCTAAAGCCTTCACTCAATTCAAATTAAAAGTCTGTATCCAAAGATTTATTAATATAGTGGTCACTCAAGCACTCCATTCGGAACATTAGAAAATTAAAGGGTTTTGGTTTTGCATGTACGACAATCAGTCTCATAGCTTCAATCAGTACATAGTTGTTTTATCTGCGATAGTGTTTAAAACTCTGCAAATTACCAGCATAGTATAAGAGCCGAATTAGAATGTGCTTTTCAACATTTTTTGTGTTATTGCTTAGTTAAGTTTCTGCGTTCTTTTAAAATTAGAAATTTCTTAAAAAAAACAAAAACAAAACAAAAAAAACTAGGTACTGTATAAAAAGAAAATCTATGGAGTTTAAGTTGTAAAAAAACGTAGTGAAAGAAACATAATATTTTATTTTCCTCTTAAAAATAATAAATTATATAATAAAATAAACGTGTTTACATAGTAATAAAATTTGTTAATTAAAATATAATTTAGAGCCTACTCTTAATAATAGTTACACAAATTTACTCCAATGACATTTCTTGTGGTAAGTTAAGTGTCAAACAATAATCAATTATGCGTAAAAAGTTGACTTTACGGAAATTTAAAGAATCGTTGCCATATTCTTAACATGTAGTTTCAACCAGGGTGCCGAGTTTTTGCTCAGTTGGAAGCGGAGCAGCGATCGGTTGCTGAGCAACGCTGCCTGGTGACCGGGTCTGTCATTAAACCAACTGTAATGACTCCTTAACTACGTTACAACTACTGTATAGCACAGCCCCTCACCTGGCCATCCCTTACTGGCTAGTGGAACATGCCACAGAAATGCGGTTAACCACTTATATATAACTTGTGATAATATGAATATTTCGCGTCAGCTTCAAAAAGCCAATAATAATTTACCCAAAGATAAAAGACGGTGTAGTGTTATTTGGTATAACGTGATTTAGATCGTTAAATTAAAAATGTTGGCTAACTAATATAATAAATAGTTGTAACGCCATAAAAAATTAAACTTACGTACCATTTTACAAAAATATTTCTAAAATGATTCTGTAACTAACTTTTTTTATTTATTGTGCAAAGATATGCAGGAGCAGCAAAACTAAAATTTCTTATTCAGCCGTGGGTTACTACTTCAACAAGGGGAAGTAGTTATTGAGATAAGACGTGCTATAGTAGTGCAGAACAGAATAAATTGATGCAACCAAAACTTGCACCCCACATATTTTTCTCATGGTAAATAGATATTTTAGATATTATAGACACTCTTCATAGATATTTTAATAAATTTATTTTATTCGCGATGTTTGCTATAATTTTTAGTGTTTATAAAAAAATTTCAACTCCACTAATTCTAGGGTTTGTAAAAAAATATTTCCATTGCACTTAAACTTCAATGCTCTTTATTTGAACATGTTTCATGAACTTCATTATCTAAGAAGAAATTTTACTTAAATTAATTTTAAGGTTTTAAGGCATTATGATCTCTAGACTTTTATTTTGAAACGACATGTTTTTAAGGAAAAACTATGAATTGAATATAAGAAAAAATTAACTTAGGGTTACATACCTTAAATATTTTAAATCTAGGTAATCTAAATCAATGTACATAAAAATGCTCACGCATTTAATGGTTACTTCAAAACACTAAAATGTGAACTCATATTTGTTAAGCAGACTATAGGCATAAATAAGGTGCTATTGACTTATGCAGTGACTGTAGTGGCAAATAGATTGATCTCATAATGAAGTTTTATATGAGCAAGAATATATCTCATAAAAGCAATAATATGAAACTTCAAAATGTCCCAGCGCTTGAAATATACGAGTTCTGTTAAAAGAAGTCTATGTAAAACTTGCCGCTTGGAGAATCGTATTAAATTGTAAGCTCCTATATATTTTTGTAGCAAATTTAGATTAATGCAGTTGATAAACCCATTAAAATATTTAATTTATCTTAGAAAATCTTAAAGATCTTAAATTTAAGGTAAAGTTTTAAAATATTTGAAATTTACAATATATTTAAAATATAATACATTGTTATTTAAATAATATTTTACTGTCAAATTTAACAAACTGTTCAACTGTTAGTGGCTCACAAATGGAAAGAGATCAATATCAATTCATAACGACTTCCTCAATTTGTTTCACTTAACCAAATCGATACAGAGAAAGCTAGATCCGATTGATCGTGGTTTATTTTATATTCCAGTTGAGTAATAAAATTGTAAATGTTTAAAATAAACTGTAAACGTCGGTTCCTACCACTTTTAATCTAGTCACTCGGTTAATTACATCTCCTCATAAAACCTTGCCTTTAAATCTGTGCACACATATAACTTTTAACAACGTGTAATAACTCATTGAGATTTGAATTTTGAATATAAGATTAAATTTAGAGTAATTTGTTGTAGATCTGAGTAGAATAAAAGTACATATTAGGCTAACGATTGTGTAGTATGTAGAGCTGTATATGCATTTGCTTGTACGCTCACTGCGTAACGTTCATTGAAAAATAAATAGGAAATATTTTACTTCATATTTGAAAAACCACTAGATTTACTTGACTACAGCTACACTTTTTCGAGAAAATTTTATGATGTTGCAGTATTGGAGCTATCTCCTATAGAATAGGCCACAAAAAAT